>PVKE010001462.1:0-79156 GCA_004027555.1 Craseonycteris thonglongyai
CATTTCCTCTGGGGAGCCGTCCCTGATCCCCCACGTCTGGTCGGGGTGCCCAGCCCCTGCACTGCTGGGCTTCCCCTGTGACCGTACTCCCCGTGCACTCTCTCCCCTCCTCCACGGAAGCTGGGCTGAGACCAGACACTACGGATGTCTCATTCATCACCGTGTTCCCAGCCGGCCACATGGCAGACCCCATAAATCTGTCCAGTGAGCCCATAATCCATGTTTTAGGGTTTAAAGACTTTGTCATAAAACTTATCAGGAAACGATACCCCAGGAGGAAAGTACTAGGGCCCTAGTGGTGGTCCGGTTCATTGTGACGATGCACGTGACCAAGAGTCGGTGGCAGCCGAGGGCCGTCGACTGTGCCTTCCGGTCTTCGCTGCAATGGAAACCGATCCAGGTTTATCCCAGCCTCGCACGTTAGAGGAGGAAGGAGTAGGTGTAAGTCATGGGTGTGAGGCTGAAGGCTTCTGGGACCCGGAATGACAGGCGTCATTCCTCCTACGCGTCTCGACAGCACCGGACAGTCACTCACAGGCCAGCTCACCTGGTTGCAGCATTTCCTGCTCTAACACTCAGCTTCAGGCACCGCCTTCGAATGGTCACGGCCACGTGGGACACGCGCATTCCACGGCTCTTGTCGGCCTGAGTCACCTGGGCCTCTTCCTGCCCCTCCCTGCCAGGAAGCCTCCCCGTGGGAGTGTCTCAGCAACGCCGCCTGTGCTTTGCCTGTGGACTGCGACAGGTAAGGTTGCGGAGGCCTCGCTGCCCAAGGCCAGCGCCGAACTCCGTCACTGAGGACGCTGGTGGAGAAAACAGAATTCGCACATCAGGGGACCGGGCTGGGCTCTCATGAGACCTCCTGGGGGGTCCGGGTCCCAGGGCTTTGTCACAGTTCGGGCAGCAGGGCACACGGGAGAGCTGCGTGGGCCTGAGGTTTGCCTTCTGGACCCCGAGAAGTAGAAGGCTTGCTGTGAAATACCAGGCCTCCCCCAGGCTGCCTAATGCACACGCAGGAACGCCTGGGAACTCCCTGGGCTGCACGTCAGGGAGGAGGCGTCCCACCCGTACACACTGACGGGCTTCCCGAAAGTAACCCTACGACCGCGAGTGACAAAGGTCCAGAGTGTCTCTGAGAAAATGGGTGAAAATCGCAACACACATTCGCCCGAGTTATTTCTGAGGTCTCCAAAGAATTGGGAAGTGCTGGGAACACTGAAAATGGTGACCGTGAAAGGGACAGAAAGAACTAGGGAGGGTGGTCCAGACACACCCGAGCTTAAATCCCTGCTCTGTCCGTGTGACCTTGGGCAGGTGCTAATTCTCTGCTTCTTCACAAGTACGATGGGGATGACATTCCCACCGCGTCAGACCTTACTGAGAATTAGTCACAATGTCTGTAAAATGCTTTGCCTCATGCCTGGCCTTCCAGAGAGTCTAGTGACATGGTAATGACAGTCAAGCAGAGATTTCCGATGACGAGCCCGGTTGCCCCGTACGGCCGGAAGCCCTCTGCCTCAAACTATTCAGTAAGTCAGTGGGTCAGGATGGACACTCACAACCACTTCGGGGCTTTGTGGACACACAGGTTGATGCTCAAGCGTATATGGAAGAACCAAGGGCTCAGACTACAGCCAGCTCGCTCCTGAAGGAAACGCGATCCCTGGCTAGCGACGCTTGCAAAGGTGCGGAGGGTAAGTCTCCCAGGACGGCCTGGCCCCGGGGCGGCCGCCTCCGAATGGGGCGGCAAGTCTGGAAGCAGCCCTGTGTCCTTTGGATGCGTGACCAGGGGGACCAGCAGGCCCCTGGAGGCAAGAGCCTCCCTAATAAATGACATCGAACAACTGGCCAGCCTCTTGGAAAAACAAAGAAATGGGTCCCTACGTCAGGCTGGACCAAACCAATTCTACATGCGTTCGTGATTTAAATGAGAAGGGAAAAATTTAAAACTTCCTCCGCAAGTTCTAGGACATTTCTGACTTTCAGCGAGACAGGATCTTTTCCTTTGATAGATTGTATTTTTCGGAGCAGAATTGAATGGGAAAGTGCAGAGATTTCCCATATACTGCCTCCCCACGATCAATACCCCCACCGGATGGTACATTTGTCACCACCAATGAAGCTACACGGACACATCATCGTCACCCAGACTCCACAGTGTACATCTGCGTTCACTCTTGGTGGTGTCATTCTATGGGTTTGGACAAATGTATGACGGCGGATCCACCATCATAGTATTGTTCAGTGTTCGAGGGCTGTCGGAAAAAACCAAGCTATCCATGCCTCTATTTTTTTTTTAAAGATTTATTTTTATCGTTTTGACAGAGGGAGAGAGAGATACAGAGACAGAGACAGAGAGAAGGGGGAGGGCCCAGAGCAGTCTCCATAGTTGCACATCATTGGTTTTTCCACATAGTTTCATTCCACAGGTGGGCGCGGGGCTGCACAGGGCAGGGACTGGGCAGGGGTCTTCACCCTGGTGAGAACTGAACTGGGGGCACTCCCCAGCTCAGCATATGGGTCCACACGGGCCGGGGTTGGGATTCGATTCTCAGTTCCGGGGGCTGCAAAGTGAGCGCTTAACCCACTGAGCCATCCCGGCTTCCCCATGCCTCTATTTTTGATAGTATGTGGCTAAATACTTTCGGGACAGCCAAAGTTGCTTACTATAAAAGGAAGACTGAAAAAATGAGCTACATTAAACTTAATTGTTAAATGACAATGCAGAAATAAAGTAAAAACATCTTGGACTGGACCTGGATTAGGAGGAAAAAAATTGCTCTGAGTGACATCATTGGAATAACTGATAAAATTTCTCTTAGCATGGTTTCTTGAACATTTGTTAAAAAAAAAATAACATACCTTGGGAAAGCCAGGGTGGCTCAGAGGGTTAAACTCTCGCTTTGCAGCCCCAAGGTCCAAGGATAGAATACCGGCCCTGGCCCGTGTGGACCCATATGCTGAACTGGGGTGAGCTTCCCATGCGGGAGGCCCCCAGCCCGGCTCCCACCCTGCGTGGCCCCCGCCCACCTGTGTGGAACGAAACCATGTGGAAAACTGATGATGTGCAACTATGGAGACAGCTCTGGGCCCTCCCCCTTCTCTCTGTCTCTGTCAAAAACAATAAAATAAATCTTAAAAAATATTTATTTTTAAAAGAACATGTCTTCACATATGGGCAGACTCACTGTAGATCTGTTACAGGTTTGTGACCTACCAGACTGATACAGTTTACTTGGTGTGATTCCCGTCAATAAAGAGGACTGTCCAGTGCAATTATAATTATGCAATCATGACTCCATTCCTGACGGGAGAGCTTCTATTTGACTCCCATTGGTCAGAGCCGGACCCTCTGTTACACATGTTGACACATCTAATGACATTGTACAGGTTAGCTTCCAGCTCCCCACGGTTCAAACTATGCTTCTCCCCCAGCATACACCCACTTCTGGTGCTGTGTGATGTAGGACATGGCCCCATCCTGGTATGACATCTGTCCTTGCACCTTCCCACTCTGGGATGAAAAGCAATAGCCTAACCTGAAGACTGCAGACCTCATAGATACCTTCTACTGGACTCCAAGTGGTAAATGCATCCCCCACTCAACCCACCTGAGCTTGGTCCACAAATGCCTGCAGCCCCTGTCACCACCAGCGTAAGAAGTCTGGAGGACTAGGAACAAAAAGTGGCTCTAATCCATCGTGGTTTAAATATCTTTCTTTTGCAGAGTTTACAAACTATATGACCATGAGAACACATTGCTAAGAGAGTCAGGGGAGGGAGAGGCCCTGAAGCTCAAATTTCATTAGCTTCGTGGTAAATTCGCCTCTAATAACAAAATACTGGGGACAACTCGTGTCCACAGGAAAATGAATCAACAACTACACACAAACTACTTTACAGACCCACAATGTGCTACTTGTTTACACTTAATGACTTAGACCAAGTTTGTCCAACCTGCAGCCCAGGATGGCTTCGAATGTGGCCCAACACAAATTCGTAAACTTTCTTAAAACATTCTGAGATTTTTTGCGATTTTTTTAAAGCTCATCAGCTATGGTTAGTGTGAGTGTATTTTATGTGTGTTTCCAGTGTGGCCCAGGGAAGCGAAAAGGTTGGACACCCCTGACTTAGATGAATCAAAGAAACCAATGTTGAACAATAAAAGCAAATCCCACATGGCTATTTACATGTTATTTTTATAATGCTCAAAAAAGAAGATAAATGAAACAGCATGTCATTGGGGAACGTATCCAACTATGATGAAACTACTAAAAACAGCAAGGACGGACAAAATTCAGGACTCATGGCTGAGGGAAGCAGCAGAATCCCAGAGATGTGAGGATCCGTGGTTCATAATGTTGATGACGTGGTGGAGCTACAGGCCATCATTTCATTCGTGTGCTTTAAAATCTATGCAATATTTTGCATGCAGCGAATACGAGACTGGAAATACTTTGAAATACGAACGACACCTGAAAATACATGTCATCAACCTCTGCTCCATCCCTTATTCACAGGCTGCTCCAGAGGCCGCCCAGTACAGAAAGGCCTGCCAGGAGGGACCCAGAACCGTGGCTGTGCCCTTTTCTTTTGGATGTCGCCGTGGGGTGTGGCAGTGGTGGAAATACCGTGCAGGGTAGCAGACGTGCCACCTGAAGCTCACTGGGTTTAACTTTAGAGTCGTTCTGCCAGCAAAGGGCAGCACAGGCATCCAGGCCTCTGGGGCCTGTGCCTGCGCCCCACGCTGTAAGTGGGCCAGGCCCGGCGCCGCCCCTTCCGTCCTCTGGGACCGTCTGACTCTTTCCCACCATCCCGGCCCACGCGATCGCATCAATGCGGCCGGGAGGATCCCCATGCCCGGACTCCCCGCCCAGCCTCCCAGCTTCCAGCCTGGAGCTGGGAAGGGGGCGTGGACGGAGGGCCGGGCCCGCCCCAAGCCCCGCCCCCAAGCTGACTCCGCCCTCCAAGCCCCGCCCCACACCGACTCCGCCCTCCAAGCCCCGCCCCCGTGCTGGCTCCGCCCCCAGTGCTGGCCCCGCCTTCCCTGTCGCTCGAGGGCGCGCCGCGGCCCCTCCAAAAACCCGGAGAAGTGGACTCTGCGCTCCGCACGGCCCTTCCAGCCGCGGTGAGGCCGAACCGGCGCGGGCCCGGTGCCTGGAGGAAGGGTGGCGGCTCGGGCCTCCTTCTGCTCCCGGACCCCGGCGATAGGCCGCGGCGGTAAGATGGGCCCGCCCCTCCCGCTCCTGGAGGCGCCCCGCCTCTTCCCAGTCTCCTAGCAACGCCGTGACGCGCACGCGCTCTGGGTGCCGAGCCGCCCTGGCGCGCGTGCGCTCTGGGTGCCGAGCCGCCGTGACGCGCACGCGCTCTGGGTGCCGAGCCGCCCTGGCGCGCGTGCGCTCTGGGTGCCGAGCCGCCGTGACGCGCACGCGCTCTGGGTGCGGGGCCGAGGGGCGCGCCCGAGGGAGGGTCTGGGAGCGCGGGGGTAAGTGGTGGCGGGGCGACAGTCGGCGGCGTCCCACCCCCGGAGGACTCGGTGTCCGCATGGGGCCGCTGTCGCCGTTTCCCCCCGGACGTCATCGGGGCCTTGGGAACAGCCCTAGGCCCGCAGTTGCATTTTGTAGGCGTTTCTCTGGGAAAGTGGAGCCCGCAGTTGGTTATCGTTGAGAACAGCGTTGACGGGCACAGGGGACGGTCCCCACGTTGGGCCCAGCTTTTTCCGCGTTTGCACGAGCGTGTCTGGTGAGCAGCACGGCGCATGCGCGCCGCAGCCGCCGCGCCTGCGCACTGACGCCGAAGGCCGCTGGGAGCTGGGACGCGGCGCCTGGGCCCCAGGTGGCGGCCTGGCCTGTGAAAACGCGTCTAGTGCATCGTGTGGCATAAGAGTAGGGACCTGTGCATATGGGGGGTGTGTGGGGGTGCACGCCTGCTTTACAGGCCTGCAGAGATGAGGCTGACCTGTGAAGCGTTGAGCTCGGGGCCTGGCCCACCAGGAGCCCTGCAGGTGTGACTTATGTCAGAACAGCCTTTTTTCTCTGTGCTTTGTGGCTTTTAAAGAGTCCACTGCAAAGGGTTCCTTCTGTTTTCTTTTGTGAAAATGTAATGGCACTTGCTGCAGAATGTCAGTGGTCTCTGATGTTTTGGAAGCAGGACTAGAGGCTGCGAGACTAGTGTACACTGCATTTCTCCACCGGTGTGAGTCGGTGAGCAAGGGAACGCTTTTCAGCAGAAGACGTGGGTGAATGCAAGAACAGCTCGACATAGGGCGTGTCATGCTGGCTTCTCTGTCCCTTGAGGCAAAGCCCAGGCACACCAGCTGACTCCACAATAACCGTATGGTACTTCCCACTCGAACTTTATTGAGGTTAAAAAAAAGAAATATCCTGATACACTTTCCTCAACAGAATGCTGAAGGATGTTTGTGCCAAGATCTCTGAAAATCAGGAAGGGTGCTCACGATGATGGCAGAAGCTGTGCGGCTAAGAAAATAAAAGCAGACGTAGGAGGCCCCCCGCTGGCTGAAGGCAGCTGCGAGCCAGTGGACGCTGGAGTTGGGGAAGGAGTCCCCGCCGCAGGCAGGCACGGCGTGGACCCAGGTCCCTGCCCCCGTCCGGAGGGCCAAGTGGCCACGGTCTGTGAGCAGGGTTCCAGGGACGGCGATCTCTGTGAAGAGCCTGTTAAGTCATTTTCCAAAACACAGCGCTGGGCAGAGCCCGGGGAACCTGTGTGTGTGGTCTGTGGCCGGTACGGAGAGTACATCTGTGATAAGACAGATGAGGACGTGTGTAGCTTGGAGTGCAAAGCGAAACATCTCCTGCAGATTAAGGAAAAGGAAGAGAAGTCAGCACTGGGCAGTGCGCAGGAAGCTGGCTCACAGCCCGAGTCCCCCCTTAATGCGTCCTATGTCTATAAAGAGCACCCCTTTGTCGTGAGCCTTCAGGAGGACCAGGTGGAGAATCTGAAACGGCAGCTAGGAATTTCAGTTCAAGGGCACGATGTCCCCAGGCCCATTATTGACTTCGAGCACTGTGGTTTTCCGGAGACCTTGAACGTCAACTTGAAGGAGTGTGGCTATGAGGTCCCCACCCCCATCCAGATGCAGATGACTCCCGTGGGGCTCCTGGGCCGAGACATCCTGGCCAGTGCTGACACAGGCTCCGGGAAAACGGCCGCTTTCCTCCTTCCTGTTATCATCCGCGCTTTATTCGAGGTGAGTCCGAGTTCACGTGCATCGTTCTCCGCAACAAGTGGGGCATTCATTTACCAGGCTCCGCACTCACCTGTGTTGCAAACGGAAACCATATTTACGATTTAGGAGTGTCCCTGAAAAAACACAGTTTTAGGGAATTTTCCTTGTATCATATCGAACCAACAATCTTCATTGCAGGTCTCAAAGATGGCTTTCCTTACAAAATGTTCTGAAAAGTGTTTCTGTGAGAGGAATAAGCTTTTCATTGGAGAGGGTGTGTAATCTTGCTGCCCTGATAAGCAGCCATGTTTTCTGTCAGTTTAGCCTCTTGGATTTTTTTTTTTTTTGAACTGAACTGGGGGCCTCACAGCATTTGGGAAGCACACCCCAGTTCAGCATGTGGGTCCGCCTGGGCCGGAGCCGGGATTCGATCCTCAGTCCTTGCGGCTTCAAAGCGAGCACTTAACCCGCTGAGCCATCCCGGCTTTCCTAGCCTCTTGGATTTTATGTTAAAAAAACAACAAAAAACTGACTCGCGCCAAAGTTGGAACGCTATCGTGGAGTTTCAGAATATACCCTTAAATGTGATCAGTGCCTGACCTTAGAATACTGCTTGCTACCTTACCTTCCTTATTCCTTCATCATGTAGGAAGCTCGCTCACACATATGCTTAACAAACACTTTGACTTACATGCTAGTGAGGTAGGGTGTCTAGCGAGGGGTGAAGAATGTGGGCAAAGAGAAGAAAGAAGAGGCAGATTTGATGCGGAAACAAAAATCAAGGAAAACACGAGATGTTCAAGATAGAGGCCACATTCACTGGAGGACCAAATCAACTCTAGGGCAGGAAATAGAACATGCATCTAAGAAAGTTCTTGGGACAAAGAGTGAAGAGAGTGCACAGGAGAGCCCCAGGGAGAGATCCAGGGCTTGGATGCCAAGGTTGACCCAGGTCTGCGTGGAGATCAGAGTCCAATGACCACGATCACACCTCCCGCGTGCCCCCCTTGGTCACCGCGGACGCCTGTGCCCGGCCCCAGTTTTCACCTCTCACTGGGTATCTGGCGTATGTCAGATGTGGGTTCCGTTTCCGGTGGCTTCTGGAGACAGAGTATGCAGTGAGGAGGAGAGGCAGGAGGGCTCATTTGCAGTGGGTGCTAGCGTGAACACGGTCAAAGGGAAGTGCGCCTGGGACCACGGAAGATCCCGCCTAGCTCTGCGGGGACTGGTGGCTGGCGTCCCCAGACCTGCGTTTCTTTTTTTTTTTATCTTTTTCACATTTATAGAGAGAAATTATCTTTTTGTCTTCAGTGCATATTTATTTCTATTTTACTTTTGACAGATAGAGAGACAGAGACAGAGACAGCTAGAGAACCGAACTGTGGGAGCTCCCCAGTTCAGCATGTGGGTCCTGCCTGGGCCGGAGCCGGGATTCGATCCTCAGTCCTCGTGGCCTCAAAGCGAGCGCTCAACCCGCTGAGCCGTCCCGGCTTTCCCCCAGACCTGCGTTTCTGTCCCTGCAGAGCACAGCTCCGTGCGCACTGGTCCTGACCCCCACGAGAGAGCTGGCCATCCAGATCGAGAGGCAAGCCAAGGAGCTGATGCGAGGCCTGCCGCGCATGAGAACCGTTCTTCTGGTGGGGGGCCTGCCCTTACCCCCCCAGCGGCATCGCTTGCGACAGCATGTCAAGGTGAGCGCCAGTTCCACCCAAGGCCTTTAAAAAGCCACGGGGGACCTCGTTTCTTCCCTCCTTGAGGAGATGTCGCCTGTGGTTTTAGGTGGCCTTTTGGTTCTGGTCAATGGGTGTAATTTTCTAAAAGTATCTTCTCGATAGGAAATGGAAGGAACACATTTGAGTGCCTGTTGTATGCCAGACACTGTTGGATGCTGTCACGTTGCATGATCTCATTTAATCGTCGTTCTGCTCAGGGAGCTGGGCCGGCAAATAGTGGCCCACAGTAGCATGGCCCTGCAGGACAGCTAGGATCGGTGTTAAAGCATCAGCCTGTGGTTGTTTAAGTAAAAGGTAAAGACTTCCGTGAACCTTAGATTTATGAAGTCATCTACGTTTGCTGAGATTCGAGGAGAAGCATTAAAGGAATGGGGGGAAAGTTTGTCTTCTAAACCAGCTGAGGGAGAAAAAGGGAGTAGAAGGGGCGAGCTCAGTTCAAAATAATTAAAATGGATTCAACGTTGCTGCATTTCTGAAGTTCCTGAGCCGAACTCCAGCCCCTCATAACCCTGACGCTTGATCACAGTTCGTGCGATCTTGGCGTGGGGTTGGTGTGTACTGACTAACTGAATGTATGAAACCGTGTGAAACTCTACCGTACTGTATGGCAGAACCTGCCTCACATGGTCCTCACCGTGGTTATTCTCACTTCCATTTTATGGGTGCGAGAACAGGAGCTCAGACCAGAGCCAAGATTCCTGCCGAAGCCTGTTCAACTAACGAGCCCCTACTTTTAATCAGGACTTCAATGAGTAGATGAGGAAACTCTGAAGAGCCTTAAGGGCCTCAGACATCATTTTGCCCAGCCTCTTCATTTAAGAGTGAAATAGGCCCAGAGAGGTTAGGAGTTTGCCCTTGTCCTCAGAGCCAGCGGCCGTCAGCTACCTGCAGGCCTGTCCCCATCTGGTCCCTGCCCAGGTCCTGGCCTCCCCTGCTCCCTCAGGGCCTGCCACCCAGAATGGCTAGGGGTGCTCGGACCTCTCCACGCCTGCTCACCCCCAGGACTCATTTCGGTTGTAGCGTAGATTAGCTGGAACTGCAGAGGTCCTCCCTCGCGTCCACGCCTGAGCTCATGAGCATCTGCTTGTCCGATCTTACGGGTTTCATGAGAGCAGGCTTGTCTGACCGACTCATTGAGTTCCAAGTACTTCACATAGTGTCTGGCTCGTGTGAGCCACTCAATAAGTACAGGCAGGAGGAAGGGAGGGAGGGGGCAGGAGGGAGAACGTGGGGAGAAGGGACTATCTGATTTTTCTATCTGCTTTTTCTATGGTCTCCAGGTTGTCATAGCAACGCCTGGGCGGCTCCTGGACATCTTAGAGCAGAGCTCTGTGGACTTCCGTGGTGTCAAAATCGCAGTAGTGGATGAAGTGAGTAGTGGTGTTTGGAATCATTAGTCACATAATTCTATACAGTTTAGGAAAAGTATACATCGTAGTCATGTTGTTTCATTGAGTACTCAGGCATCTTCCTCCCCGAGGGGAAAAAGGTAAGGGTCTTTTTTGAACTACAGCTGTGCACCTTAAGTTCCTCCCGAGTAGACTCCCACATCACTGATGAGGCTGTACTGTGCCTCAGTTTCCCCGCCTATAAAACTGGGATCACAGCAGTGTGCTTCACAGGTGTGTGCGGGTGTGTGTCACACTTGAAAAGCTGCCTAGCACATAGGAAACGCTCAGTAACCGTGCCCTGTCCACGTTTCACGTCTGGCGGGTAGAGTTTAGCCCTGGGGGCCCTCGGGAGTGAAGTTTTGGGTGTCGAGATGGAAGTTGGATTCTCGGGGCTTAAGGACGTCATGAGCAATGAAGACGTGTAGGCAACACAGAAAACAGCATTTCCCAGAAACGCTTGACGCGGTTGTGTGTTTTCTTTTGTTCAGGGGCACATGTGGTTCTGTTGACCTCTGTGTCCGTGTTGTCTGTCACTATAAACATACAGCCACACAGTGTAGAAGCTGACAGAGTTGTCTCTTTCCCCCAGTTGACCCTCTGTTGACGGTGTAGTGTATTTTTCTAAGATTGCTGCCTTTTTACGCTCTCCGTCCCTGTCAGGCTCTGGGGTGGCTCTGGGCTTCCTGTCGGCGCTGGACTTGAGGCCAATTTCTTTCAGGTTGACACCATGCTGAAGATGGGCTTCCAGCAGCAAGTGCTTGACGTTCTGGAGAACGTCCCCAGCGACTGTCAGACCGTCTTGGTGTCGGCCACGATCCCCGCCGGCACAGAGCAGCTGGCGGCCCGGCTCCTGCGAGATCCCGTGCGGATCTCCGTCGGAGGGAAGAACCTGCCCTGTTCCAACGTGCGGCAGATCATTTTGTGGGTAGAGGAACCCGCCAAGAAGAAAAAGCTATTTGAAATCTTAAATGTGAGCAGTAGCTGTCAGCCTTGGTCTGTGGGTCGATTTGCATGTTTCACGGTTCTTCTTTTTTAAAGATTTATTTTATTGTTTTTGATGGAGGCAGACAGAGACAGAGAGAAGAGGGAGGGCCCAGAGCCGTCTCCATAGTTGTACATTATCAGTTTGTTTTTTTTTAAAGGAAGGCTTTCTCTTTTTTTATATATTTTTATTTATTTATTTATTTTTATTTTTGACAGAGAGAGACAGAGGGAGAGACAGACACAGAGAGAGAACTGAACTGGGGGAGCTCCCAGCTCAGCATATGGGTCCGCAGGGGCCAGGGCCGGGATTCAATCCTCGGTCCCCAGTGCTGCAAAGTGAACGCTTAACCCACTGAGCTATCCCGGATTCCCCTTGGTTTTTTTTTAAAGATTTATTTTTATTATTTTTGACAGAGACAGACAGAGAGAAGGGGGAGGGCCCAGAACAGTCTCCATAGTTGCACGTCATTCGTTTTTCCACATAGTTTCATTCCACAGGTGGGCGCGGGGCTGCACAGGGCAGGAACTGGGCCGGGGTCTCACCCCAGTGAGAACCAAACTGGGGGCACTCCCCAGTTCAGCATATGGGTCCACATGGGCCGGGGCTCGATTCGATCCTCGGTCCCCGGGGCCGCAAAGTGAGCACTTAACCCACTGAGCCATCCCGGCTTCCCCTGTTACCAGGTTTTTTTCACATAGTTTTGGTCCACACTGGTGGGTGGGGGCTGGGCTGGGCATGAAGCAGGTCGGAGCCTCCTACATGGGAGGCTCAGCTCCTCAAGTTAGGGGCTGAGCAGAGGGCGGGGTGAGAACTGAACTGGGGGCCTCCTACATGAGAAACACACCCTAGTTCAGCACATGGGTCTGCACTGGCCGGGGCCGGGATTCAGTCCTCTGTCCCTGGGGCTGCAAAGCGAGCATTGAACCCGCTGAGCCCTCCGGCTTCTTCCTCATAGTTCTTAAGATAGGGACTTTGAGATGTTGCCTGTGGGCCTTTGGCATGGGAACTCGATGATACGCGGCTTTGCCCACCTGGGAGGTCTGTGGGAATCAAATTTGTCTTTGTGAGAACTTGCTGTATAGATACAAATGTAGTCTTGCTTATTCTTGCGACAGGAAGACATTTAACTGTCAAGGTTATTCCTAAAGAATATTTTTTTTTGTTTGAAAAATCTTTAATAGTTTTATGTGTAAGGCGAGGATAAGTTCTTTCTTGGCTATTCTGTCTTGAGAAACAAATTTTTAATAATAACTGACTGAAAAACAAACGTATTAAGTGGGCGATGTGTGTAAGCAGTTACTTAATCGTGGATGTGGTCTGTACTGGCTTGTGAACAGTATTCAGAATTTTCAGTTATTTTTACCATAGTCGTGAAGTGATCGGGAAATGTGCCGAGCAGTAGAAAACGCTCATGGTAACAGAACACGCCTGTGTTCCCCCTGCACGATAAACCTGTTGATAGGCAGCCCCTGACACTGTCAGGAAGCGTGCCGTTCTGAGCGAGGTCACTGGAGCAGGAGTGTGTGCTGTCTCTCGTCCAGGATGGGAAGCTCTTCACGCCCCCGGTGCTGGTGTTTGTGGGCTGCCGGCTGGGGGCCGACCTGCTGAGCGAGGCCGTTCAGAAAGTCACAGGCCTGAGAAGCGCGTCCATGCACTCGGAGAAGCCGCAGGCCGACAGGACCCACGTGCTGCAGGTGAGGCGCCCGCGCGGCCCCCCAAGTGCCCTGCAGCACAGCCCCCCCCACGCAGCACGGCCCCCCGTCCCACTCAGCACGCCCCCCCCCGTCCCATGCAGCGTGGCCCCCACCTGTTCCTGCCGAGCTGGCTCCCCTCGTCTTTGGGGGCACCTGTCTTGTCTTCGGGGGCACAGTAGTCCCTGCTGGTGTCCTGACCCCCCAGGCTTCTGCGAGTGGGGAGGGCCCGCCTGGGCCTTGGGGGGTGTACCGAGCCTTTCTGAGACCAGGCCCGGGGGGACTGGGGCCGAGCACGCTTCACCCTCCGGAAGGCTGGCCTGAGTGCGTTATCGGGCAGCATTGCGTGGGGGCTCGGGAGGGGCTGGGGCCCTGGTGGTTGCGGGGGTCGCAGACATCACTGGCTGAAAAGACGCTGCAGCAGCAGCCCTGCAGCGGGGCCTGCGAAGGGCCAGGCGACAGAACCGTGGGCTGAGCGTCCTCGCTAACGGGCGTGTGGCTCTTTGCAAAGGGCTTGCTCGATGGAGACTACGAGGTGGTCGTGAGCACCGGCGTCCTGGGCCGAGGGCTGGACCTGCTCGGCGTGGGGCTGGTCGTCAACTTCGACATGCCGTCGAGCATGGATGAGTACGTGCACCAGGTGAGGCCGAGGGCGCGTCCACACGTCCACAGCGCACCGCGCGCTCAGGGCCGTAAAGACCAGGAAGAGAGGGTCGTAAGGCGCCATTTCTGTGCTTTTAAAATATGTGTGTGCATAAACTCAATTTTGTTTTTAAAAGCTGCATGTATGCCTAAGATGCATTTTAAAAATAATTGGAAAGAATAACCTAAAATGTGAGTTTAAAGGATTTGGGGGGCGGGGGGGGTGTTGTTTTTTTTTAATTTCCTTCATATTCTTATTTTCTTCACTGATCATATTAAATGGCTTTTAGAACAAGAAAAGAAGGGGCTTTGTTTATGAAGTTGAGCTACTGGGCCAAAATAAAATGGATCCGTCACCGTGTTTGTTTTTTGAGGAATCTTGTCTTCATCTGCTCTTCACATCCCTGTTTGTTCTAGTCTTTCACCTTTTAAAGTTTTGTTTCTTCCCTTTGCTGCCAAAGACAACAGGAGCTCTGTTTTCCAGCAGAAACAGAGCCTTTTCTAAGCACCGCCTTATCGCCCGGCCACTGCCCGTCTCCTTCTCCGGCATCGCTTACTCACTCTTCAAGGAAAGCCTTTCTCTGATGTTCTTCGAATCACCCCTGAGTGCACAGCGACCTGGATGGGGGCCTTTGATTTGCTGGGTGTTGTTTTGCTGGGACTTCAGCACCCTGTCCCCGCCCCCACCCCATTTACCTGCACAGAAGGAAGTTGACTGTTACATAGGAGTTGATTGTTCAAATCACTGAAGTTGAATTTCTTTCAGACTTTTAATAATCTTAGATGGAAATCTTTCTAAAATATTAAAATACTTAAGAAGCGTCTACGCTTTTAAGTAGAGTGAGGATTGGAATTGCCTGACCTTTTCTTGCCGCTCGAAGGCCAGCCCTGTGGTTCTGTCGCACACGAGGACTTCGGGGCTGTGATGGATGCGCTCTCATACCTGGGCTTATAACGCCCTGCGTCCTTCCTCTCCTGGTTCTGTATCTGGGCGTTTTTGTTTCTTTGTTTTCATCATTGGGTTACGCATACACATCATAACATAATACACATAACCCAAGATATGAAATGAGAGGTCTTTGTAAGGCTGCCCTCTCTCTCGAGTGGTCCCCAGAATTCTCCCTGCAGAGAATGTAAACGCATCTGTGTGCCTATTATACACACACGTATGTGTGTGCCCTGTTACGCCTCTTACATCAGTGGGACTGTGTTCTCCCTGCTGTTGCGTGCTGGCTTTCTTTATTGCACACAATCTTAGACGTCTTTCCGTATCTGCACGCAGAATAGGTGCCACCTAATCAGTGCTGACATGTAGAGTGCTTGCTCAATGGACAGGCGCTGTTCTGAGCTGCACCAGGGCTTCTACTTTAATCTGGCTGCTCGGCAGTGCATTGTACGGATGCCCTTTAATTTATTTCACAGACCCTTTGCTGATGGTCAGTTGGACGTTTCCAGTATTTTGTTACTAAGTAACACTGCAGTGAACACCCACAGAGGTAGCTCTTGGTGGGGTAACTTCCTAGCAGGGGACCAGCTAGGTGAAAGGACTCATGTATTTTACACTCTACAGTCATACCTGGGCGCTCGACTGCTGTGAAACTTGTTGCATTTGATACTCAATGCATTTTGACATGAAAATTTTGTCCCGGTCCTTGTTTGGTAGTCAGTGCACCTCCCAGAAGCAGTTAATGACAGGTACCGAGGTACCACTGTACTAGTAATAGCTCTTCCCATGTGTCTGCTTTCTAATTTGGAGGGTAGGGAGCTTCTGGGGAAACAGATTTTTAATATTTGTTGGCATCAGTTGTCTTTTAGAGTGTGGAGACCGCTGTATTTTGTTTAACAGCATAAAATATCTCAATAGAAATGTCTCCATAGATGTCATTCACATGCTCTACAATTCACAGATTTAGAGTGTGCATGCAGCATCTTTTTGTATATTCATAGAGTTGTACAGCCATCACTAGTATCAATTTTAGAAAATCTCCATCACCTCAAAAAGAAGCCCAGCCCCATCCTCTCAGTGGTCCTCCCCGTTCTTGATCTCTCTCTCTCTCGCCAGTGAAGTACAAGTTTCACACACAATCATTTCTGTTATATGTGACCCCTTTCTTATTTTCTATTTCATTAAAAATGTGTGGGTGGCAGCCCACGAAACTGGTGTGCAGTTCAGAACCACGCTGTCTGAGTGAATATTAGCCCCAGGGAAGCCTCTTGAAATACTCGTCTCCCTTTCCTTTCCGGGGACACTAGGGTTTTGCAGGAACGTGAGGGAAATGCCGTCTGCGTTTCCTTTCAGGTCGGGCGAGTGGGGAGGCTCGGCCAGAGCGGCACGGCCATCACCTTCATCAACAACAGCTCCAAGAGGCTCTTCTGGGACGTCGCCAAGAGAGTGGAACCCACGGGGTCCCTCCTGCCGCCTCAGCTGCTCAGCTCCCCGTACCTGCACGACCAGAAGAGGAAGGAGCAGCAGAGGGACCAGCAGGCCCGGGACGCCCTGGTCACCGGCGCCAACCTGATGGGCATCATCCGGAAGCACAAGAGCAGCGCCCAGAAGTGACGGGCGGGCGCTGGGACAGCCCACTCCCTGTTGTTGGCGACATTCCTGTGTATTGTGACGTTTGGCTTGACAAATGGGACGCGTACACGAAATAAAACAACGATTAAAAATTTTAATTGGCTGTCAAATGTTTACAGCAGTCTCATGTTTATTTCCCTTTTAAATTCTTGTAATTAAAAAGCATGTGAGAAAGGGAATTGGGAAGTGAGAGACTTTGTTTTCCTCTCTGGACAAAGCCTTTTAACAACGTCTCTGTCCCCGGAGCTGCCGTCAGAACCAGAACGCACCCGGTGAGGAGCGTGACTCAGGACGGTGGCTCCTGCGTGGGGCGTCCCTGTGAGCACGTGGCACGCAGGGGAGTGCAGAGCAAGAATGTTGGGAAGGAGCGAGCAAGCGAGCGGCTGGAGGAATGGTCGGTGCCACTTGCACACGATGAGCTTGAGTTGTCTTCTTGTCCTCAGCTGTTCTCCCTTGCGCTTGGCAGACGCGCGTTTACTTTACGTTTAATACAAGCTGCTTCTAAAACTCAAGTTCTGCCGATGGCGCTTTGCGGTTGCCGTTTTGTGTTCCTGTCCCTTTGCACATCGATCCCATCAGATCGTGCCGGGAGGAAGGTGTTGTGCTTCTATACACGATACTTTCATGGCTTCAGAAACCCTTCGGATCAGCTTTGTGGGGGGGATTTCGCTCGTACGTTACGTCAGTGTAGACACTTGGGCGTCGCATGGGCATGCCTCCCGGGGCTGTGCGAGCCTCAGCTAACTGACCGTGTGGGCGCTTCTTACAGCTCCACCCAGCGGGGGGCCTGGGCTTGGCTTCCCCGAGGGCTGTGTGAGCCTCAGCGGCGAGTACGTTGCATTTGCGGGGACGCGGTGAGGACTGGCCGCGGTCCCCGGTGCCCTATAGAGATGCCCTGGGAGGCTGACCCCGGAGCTCCAGCAGGTGCTGCAGGTGGGAGGCGCCTTTGGCGGGTGGGACCCGGCTCAGGCAGAAGGCCAGCTGGTCAGGAGCCGCCCGCTGTGCATAACAAAGGCAGGAGGGCGGGGAAAATCAGCCGCCCCCGTGGGTGTTTGACAGACCACAACTTTCAAGTTGCAAAAACAGTTTCAGTGCTGCCAGTATCCCCGCCCCACCTCCAAAGGCAGACGTGATTTTAATAAACGCTACCACCTCTCGTTTCAGGACGGACAGGACTCGGAATAAAGAACAAGAAGGCAGGACACGCTCCGGAGGACTGAGGGCCGGTGCTCCCGAACGCCTCGTGTTGTCAGATTCCAAATCCCCCATTTCTGGGGAAAGTTACTGCAGTGTGGAGTTGTAAGTCGCTGGAACTAGTCACATGCGCTCAGACGTGCGTTCTGCTCTCGCGGTCGCTGTTTTGTGGCGGAGTCACCTGCTCCTGTGACACGTGGCTTTAGCCTCTGCGGTTCTGGGTGCACATCAGGAGGCGGGCTCAGTGCCCTCCCGTGACTGCTGCTCACACCGAGCATGTGGTTAAAAGCCCGCACGTTGTGTCTGGTTTCACGGCATCTCTGCGCCGACCCTTGCTGCACATTCAAACCGTGACTCACACTGATCGACTGACTTGAGCACAGGTCCCGGTTGGGTCCCTGAGCCGGCGTTTTCTGAGGAAACCACGCTGTTTTCTCCTGACAGAGGCCGAGGGGCGTTCGGGCGTGTTGTGCAGATGCACCCACACCCCCTCCTGCCCTGTGCGATGTCTGTTCCCCGCAGTCAACACCACGTTCGCTTCAGGATGGCGGCAGGTCCAGTCCGGGAGGTGACGTGTCATTCAAGGTGACTTTGCTGGCAGCCACAGGTAAGCTGACTCCGGACAGATAGGGTTCTTTGTTGTCACCAGGGCACACTTAGTGTGGCCTCGGAGGCTCCGGGCCCCGGTGTGAAAACCAGCCTGTGGCGATGCAGTGAACCCGGTTCTCGTGTGCTGCTGTCGGGCAACCCTGTGACCTGTGTGACGTGCGGCATGGGGGGTGTCAGCTCACAGAGTGACAAAGTGACAGAGACGCTGATGCTTCCTCTTCAGATGTGTTCACACACCCTCATTTATAAAATGGTTACAGTGATTTTAAAACATGAAGTTTTCTAAAAAACTTGCACATCATCCTGTTATTTTTTTCCTCATTTCATCCCAGAAGGATGAAAACTTGGCAACGCTGTTTGCAGATAACTGGGTTCCAGCCCCCGCCCCAGTGTTGTTTTTATTTTTGTTTTTTGAACTGAACTGGGGGCCTCACCGAATGGGAAGTACACCCCAGTTCAGCATGTGGGTCCGCCTGGGCCGGAGCCGGGATTCGATCCTCGGGTCCTTCAAAGCGAGCGCTTAACCCGCTGAGCCCTCCCGGCTTCCCCGTGTTGTTTTTAAAGGGGGAAATTCGTTCCTGCCTCTGATCCCTAGCTTTGCTCATCGTAAGCTGAGACAATGTGCTGAAGGCTGCTCTACAGGTCAGCCAGGACACACATTTCCTCTGCCTCCCGCTTCCGGCCCTGCCCTTTGTGTTCAGGATAATGGGCTGGGGGCTGGGGGCCGGGCCAGGCTGGTGGTTATGAGGCCGGGCGACAGGTACTGGGGGGCTCGTCTCTGGTCTCCATGGGATGTGTCTGAAATAGTCACGAGTGAAAACGTGCGTGTGGAATAATATCGTTTATATGCAGCCTCCAGTCCTAGCCTTTGACTTGCGCCCTCTTTGTGGATCTTCAGTCCCCGCCGAACCTTTTGGCTCCGCTGGGCCCATCTGCAGCCAAATGCATCGACCTTGTGGAAGTCCAAGTTCCTCTTCCTAACTCCCCACCATTCTCCACGTCTGCTCCCCACGTCAGCTCAGGTCCTGCCATCACCGACTCACACCCTCCCTAATGCTGTGGCTGCCGACTCTCTGAGACCCTGCAGGCCTGTTTGCAAAATGCTCAGGCGTTGGGGCTGCTGCCGGGGAGCCGGGGACTCCACCTCCCCACGATTCCACTTCGGCCTCTGAAGTGGCCGTTGGGTTCCAGGAGCCCGGTCACCCAGTGTCCCTGCCATCAGGAGCCGAACACGGTCCCCAGGTGTGACTCTTCCGCTTCTCTGATGCGTCTGTGCCACCTGACTGGTCGCTACGGTTATGCGGATCCCCAAGGCGGATCCCCAAGACGGCTGTCACGTTCATTGCCTTGTTGACTTCACACCTGAACGGTGACAATGGCCTCACCTTCGCCATCCTCTCCTCACACTGGTGCAGCTGTCTGCTCACCTTCCTTCCCCAAAGCCTGGCCTTTATCTTGAGCCCAGCACCCCCGGGGTGGCTTAGAATTCGTGTTACTGGCTCTCACTAGACAGGCACGGCTATTGTGGTTAAACAGGGACCGGGTTACTCAAGATGGGGGCTGGGAGACCTGAGGTGGCTGGTGGTCTTTGCTGGGAGCACATCAGGGGTGGGGAGATGGGGGGGCTGAAGGGAAGAGGAAGGGGCTCCCACACCCACTGCCTCCTCCATGTCTCTGTTGAGAACCCCCCTACCCCCCCAGAACAGGAAGCAGAATGAAACCCCAGCCAGAGCCCAGGGTTATGGGGGGCAGGAAGACTCGATGAAGCCATGAAGGTGACCCCAATCCCCCCTTCCAATGTCAACTGGGGGAGGGGGAGTAAGGGAGCACAGTGCAGGGAATCTGGGGCCAGGCACCTCAAATTCTCACAGCGCCCCTGGGTCAGTGCACCTCCTAATTACCCCATGTGGGTGCCTCCAGCAGAAAGGAGGATTGAGTTCACCGTGTCCTCAGGTAGGAGGTAGGCTTACAGCTGATCCTGCGCCGACCGAGTATCAGTTGCCACATTCCAGGAATGGGCCAGATTACTAAAGATTTCAGCCGTTTAGGGAAATGGCAGAAACAAATGGGGCTAATGAAATTCAGCCTCACAAAGCTGAAGGGCCTGCATTACAGTAGAATCCATAATACATTTAAGTGGGGACTTAACAGGGAGAGTCTCTGGAAATAATAAAAGGGCGCCCAGGGCTAGACCCTCCTATCATCCCTTTGCAAACAGGGCGTTTCCTTGTAGAGCAGAGGGAGTCGTGGTCCCTGTCAGCAGATGAGGGTCTCACATCGCTTTCAGAATCCGGGCTGTCACCCTGGGCTTGTCGCTACCCAGAAAGTGAGCATTGTGTTTAAAAAAAAAAAAAAGGAGCGAGAGAAGCAGCAGGAAAGGCTGATCTAGGCTCAGGAATGTGATAGACTTTTTAAAAGGTGGTTTTCACCCTCTTCCGGAGCTGAGGACAAAAAGCGTCTTTAAACTTCGTCCCGGGTGTCCGCCGTTCAGATGGGGCCCCTCCGGGCTTGTCCTGCTTTTGTCCTCACGCCTTTGCTGACTCAGGACGTTTCTCTGTTGTGTCTGTTGCAGGACGAGAGCTGGGGCTTTGCGCTGAGAAGGAACTGAACGAAGCACTCTGAAGTTCGCATTAAGCGAGCACCGTCAAGCACGGACGAGCTCCGCGTGGGCTACAAGTTCACGAAATCAGAAACAGCCCCAAACACTGACCAGCATCCGGGGCCCTGACGGCCCGGGCTGATGAAGACAGAGATGGGGGACCTGCAGTGTTGCGTCCCTTTTTGTCCAGTGAGAATGCGGCCGGTCCTGTTTCAAATAGGACATCTGGTCAGCTGACTGACACTTTGAATTTGTCCCCGAGAAACTAGGCTGACCAGATGTCCCATCTGAAACCGGATAGTACCGTTGTTTTCTGTCCCGTTTCAGACGGGAATGTCTGGTCAGCCTGTTTTGAACCCACATCCTAAGACCCTGCTCACTCTTTTCTATAATCGATGAGAGAGACGGAGGGAGAGGCCCCCGGCCCAGGCCGGCGCTGTCCGGTACTGTGGCTGTTGGACTCTTAGAATGTGGCCGGTCCCGTCCATGTAAAACACTGAGGGTCTGGGGAAAGAAGGTAAACTATCTGAGGAATACTTTTTATGTTGATTTTGGATGGAAATGATGTTTCTGATATGTTACGTTAAAATACATTGTTAAAATGAATTACCCTTTTCTGTTTACTGTTCTTAATGTGGCCACAGGAAGATTAAAATGGGATACATTGTATCACACAGTCCTGCTGTGGATTTTCAAACAGAACGGGTTTCCAGGGTAGCAGTTTGCATTCCCCGCGTTAACTTTTGGGAGTGGGGAGCAAATTGCTCTCAGCTCATGTTAGTTTACATGTGCTTTTCTTAGGAATAGAATTGCAAACGGCTCAGGCCCAGTCGTGATTGGGGTGGATGTCTGGGACCAATGAAAGGTGGTACAGAAATTCATTTACTAGTGCCTAAGAAACGCATCTGGGAGAAGGGGCAGAGTCAACAAGCCCAGTCTTTGGACACAGTTTCACGTGAATTTTAAGCCCATAAGGCCCACATAAGCCTAGGCCACGGCTTGTGAAAACACCGTTGATCACCGAGGACAGAAGAAAAACGTCGTCCCTGATTTGTGCTCCCGTGCAGAGGAAACGGAGACAATGTTAGTGCCAGCAGAACACTGAACTCTCTGTTCTGCCCCAGACCATTGTATCTGGGGACGAAAAAAAAAAGAAGCAGAGCTTCTGTGATCGTGGATTTCTTTTTCTCCTGAGTCAGAGCTGACTGTGATGTGACTAAGACTCAGGCAGACAGGCCAGGCATGCGGCGCGGTGTCCAATCAGGCACAGAGCTACGAGGCTGGACAAGCGCTTCCTTGGCTTCCCTGTGGACACGGGATGACGTGTCACCGACCAGCCAGCTGGCTTCTCGCCAGGCAGCTGCCCTTTTACAGCCACAAACACGAGAAGCAATCACGGCGCACCATCTTTTTTTATGCTGTTTTCCAAATGAGAAAACTGATTTGTGTGAACACACCCACCGACACAATGACGTGTGTATCATTCTACGTCATTTTTAGACGTTCCAGACCCTGCTCCCCAGTATTGACATGTACCCGTAAAAGATGAGGTCGTAAAGCGTTTGGGGGCACATGTGGACAACGAGCGATTTAAACACATCCGCCGTCCTCACTGAGACATCGACGCCCCTTGAATACGTACGGGAAGGTAAGTTTCCACTTTAGGAGAACAGCCCCCGTTCTTGGAAGAGCCAGCAATATTTTCAACAGGATGTTAAAAATACCCTTGGGCCAAGTTGGCAAAGCAAAGTGGGGAGAAGACACACCTCATTGAAGGTCACACTTAGCCTTAAAAAAAAATCTGTTTGTCTTAAGCCGGGAGAATTTCCATTATGTAAAAACAGGTCACCTAAGCTTTGGGGCTGGCAGTGGTTTTAAGTCTTACTAATCATCATTAGAATGAAGCCAGCATGACTCAAAGAAAAAAGAGCAGTCAGAACATTTATTAATCCCTGAGCTCTTTTTATGTTAAAAAAGGACTACTAGCCAAAGGGAATTGTTTCTAAATTACTGGGCAGTATTGCTGAACAAATTTACATTGTATCATGGAACCGTCACAACTGGATTCACGGAGATTCCATGAGCCAGACCAGATCAAAAAGCACAAGCCTATCATTATAGTGCATATTTCCAAGACTCCTGGCCTCACGTGTGTTAGATTTTAGAGAGAAATCACAAAATCTGACAAATTTAAAGTCACCTCTGTTTTACTCTTGTGTTTATCATGCAGTCACAGAAATTCGAGACCCAGAAAGGATCTTTGTAAAAGCAGCCAGATAGGGTCGGTCGTGGGCAATGATGCCCGATTCCCTGAGTTCTGAACTTGACCCTGAGACTTCATGGACTTGGACTATCCAGGAGGTTATTCAGCTTCCTGGACACCCGGTTTCCCTCATTTGTGAACGGGCAGGAATCATAACTACTCGCATAGGCGTTTACAGGGTTCTGGAGATTAAATGAGGTTACATATATAGTATCTTGCACAAGGAGGGACTCCAATTGCTAGCTCTGATTACTTAACCCACTAGTCGTGTTTCACATGCGAAGACACCACACTGGAGAGCCGTGTTGCAGTGGTGACAAAGCCATAGCTGGAGTTCAGGTGCCCTGCCCTTGCTCCTTCTCCCCAGCTCTGCCCTCTCGTTGGGACTTTGAAATGATTCATTTCCACAGTTCCAATGCACATTTTTATTACGGACCCAAATGCAAGTCAGTACAGACCCCTACAAACCGAGAAAATACAGCTGCACTTCAATAATTAAAAAATTGTGAAATCGTAAATTGTAATACAGTTGCATCCTAAGCGAGCATTCATTGGCCTGAATGAATCATTTCCCTTTAAACCTTAACCTAATCTAGAACTCCTGAACACTGTGTTTTCTTTCAGTTTGTCTCCCTCTGGTGGATTAAAAAAAGTACTGGCTTTTATTTTCAGAGTAAACTGAATTATTTGGGATGGGTTTTGTTCAAGAGTTCACGTGTTGTCAGCCTGGTTCGTGCTTTGGACCGTCTTGCCTGGATAAGAGTCTGGGATGAGGTTCTGATTCACAACAGGGAGAAGGAGCCTGAGGGCATTGGCTCCCTGACACCTACCTGCGCAGTAAGAGGCACATGCCTACACAAAGGTGTATTCAGGGAACTACAGGCGGTTTGAAATGGCTGAGAAGCACAAGAGGTTATGGGTGAAAGGCTGTGGCAGGTGATGAAATGCAAAGGGAAGCAGGATCCAAAGTATAGGAGCTCTCTGTCATCAGAGATCCAGGCTCCTTCCGATTCCTATGCCTCCATCCCTAGGGTATGGCCTTTATCCTCACAGTCCAAAATTGCTGCCGGAGCTCCGGCCATCATATGCATTGATCCCACTGGACATCTACACATGCACTTCAAACTCAGTTTTCCCAGAAAATAAATGGACTCCTATCCCCCCCCCATGCCAGTTTTCCTCTTTTGTTCTCTAGCTCCCCATTTCACTGGAAGAAAGAGACTGAGGAGAGTTACAGAGACTGGAGAGAGTTCAGAAAACGAGTGGTGTAAGATGGAGTGTCGACCTGGCATGCCAAATGCTGCAGACAGGTCAGGTCGCACGAGGTCTGAAGGCTGGTTTTTGTCGGAGCAGCCTGTCAGGTTATCAGGGACTTGGGCGAGGGTGGGTCTGCACTGCTTTGCAGAGCAGAACCCTATGGGAAGTGGAGGTTCATGCGCCAGAACTGCACCTTTCTGGCCTCTTACTATTTTGATCATGGTGGGATGGCGGGGCAAGAAGTTAGCTGGCAGTAAACTGAGAAGGGATATTTCAGGATTATGTGAAAAAAATAAATCCATGGAAGACCTTTAGTCCATTTCCTATGCCCACGCTTTGCATCGGAAATACTAGAAAAGGGCTCCTTATTGATTAACTTGGGGACAGACAGCCATAGACCTAGGCTTCTTTTATACTGAGTATCACTAAGAGTGTCATTGTCTCTCTTATTTAAAAGCCACTTCGGGGGAAGCCGGATGGCTCAGTGGGTTAGGCGCTCACTTTGCAGCCCCGGGGACTGAGGATCGAATCCCGGCCCCGGCCCGTGCGGACCCATATGCTGAACTGGGGAGTTCCCCCAATTCAGTTCTCACCGGGGTCTTGCCCCGGCCCAGTTCCTGCCCTGCAGCCCCGTGCCCACCTGTGGAATGAAACTATGTGGAAAAACCAATGAAGTGCAACTATGGAGACTGCTCTGGGCCCTCCCCCTTCTCTCTGTCTCTGGCTGTATCTCTCTCTCTGTCAAAAACAATAAAAAAAAAAAATAAAAATTTAAAACTCACGTCGGGGGGTTGCCACCTGCAGCCCTGAGCAAGTCGGGTCTAGAGCGTAGACTACCCGACCCAGGCGCTTCCGGAGCAGACGAAGGCGCGGCGGCCGACGTAGACGCGCAACAGCCAATCACAAGGCGCGGCGGCCGACGTGACGCGCAACAGCCAATCAGAAGGCGCGTCGCCGACGCGGCGCCCAACAGCCAATCACAGGGAGGAGCCGACGCGACGTGCAGCAGCCAATCAGAAGGCGGGGGCGCCCATTCAAATTGCGGGCGGCGGGGCAGCCGGCGGCGAGAGGCGTGTGTCCGCGGCGGGGACTCCGCGGGCGGCCGAGGTAGGGCGGCCGGGGCGGGAGGGGTCTCCCCGCAGGGCCCCCACGAGCTCCGGGGTGCGGGCCACGGCGAAGGGGTCCCCGGGGAAGACCGGCGGGGACCCGGCGGCCGGCCCCCCAGGGCCCCGAGGCCCGCCCCCACAGCCGAGATCGCCGTCGCGGGGCTGCCGGGGGCGGGTGGCGACCGGCCTCCCTCGTCGCCTCTCAGTTTATTTCCCACGGGCAGGTTCTGCGGTGTCAGCGGACAGGCTGGCGCGAGACGCCTCGCGTCCAAGGCGACGTCGGAGGGCCGACTCCCACGTCCCCTCGTGACTTAGTTTCTCCACAGGGACCCCCGGGGGAGTAGTTTGAGCCCAGGGTCGTGTCACCAGCGACAAGGAGGCGCGCAGGTTGATTCAAGGCTTGTTGTTCCCATGGGCTCCACCGGGCTACGCGCCAGGCCGCACAGCTGTCGCTGTTGGCGCCCTGTTAGGCTTCAATGCTGGGTAGATACTGTTGACACAGACTTAGAGACACACCTGTGTCTTTTATTTATTTATTTATTTATTTATTTTGGTATGGACCTCAGCCTGTTAATAACCAGCGTTGTGGCTGGACCAGCCCTTGCGGTTCTTACTTTGATTGCAAGACGCCCTTCAGCGATAACCATCAGGACACTTTGGAAAGAAATATGTAATAATAAAGGTTTTAAGACAAGATTGGGATCCGCACAGGGTCTTTGGGAAACGCCCGTAGGGCTTGGAAGCGTAAGGCCCAAGTCTTGGCATGCTGGAATGCCCTGGTGCCAAGGAACCCCCAGGAAGCTTCCAGGAGGTTTGGCATTAATCAAGGTCAGGACACGTATGTGTGTGTTACCGTATTTTCCGGCGTATAAGACGACCGGGCGTATAAGACGACCCCCTAATTTTACAGTTAAAGCATAGATTTAGGCCTATATTCGCTGTATAAGACTACCCCCCACTTCCGAGGCTGTAGTCTTATACAGCGAATATAGGCCTAAACCTATGTTTTAACTGTAAAATTAGGGGGTCGTCTTATACGCCGGAAAATACGGTACTTGCTGTTGAGTCGGCTGTGACTCCTGGTGGCCCTTTGAATAGGTGGCGTCCACTGTGCCCTGTCCCCACGGCCCAGCTCAGCTCCTGCAGACCCGGCAGATGGTGTCCAATCATGGCTACTTTCTGCCAGTAAGAAGGTGTCACCTGCATGTCCCGAGTTACTGCTATTTCTTCCATCTGTTTTTGCTCCTCCTTCCTCTGATCTAGCCCAGTATTTTGTATGCTGTTCTACGCATGGATTGAATAGACAGGGATATTAAAATGCACCCCAGTCTGACACCTTTGCCTATAGGAGACCATTCTGTGTCTCCGTGTTTTGTCCAGACAGTGGCTTCCTGTCCACAATGCAGGCTACCCATCAGATCCATCAAGTGCTGAGACATGCCCATCACCTTCAGAACAGCCCACAGCATTTGATGATGGACACAGTCAGAGGCTTTACGGACATTCCCTGGAGCACAACCGGTGAATGTTGGGGATCAGGACACGGGTGCCTCTTCCCTTTCTGAAGCAGCTTGAGCATCGGCATTTCTTGGCCCATAGAATTGGCACCTCTAACGTCACTTTCCTCGAGCAGGAAGTTGGAGCAGTGTTCCTATGGCTACTACATTCCTTGGCATCTTCTTTCTTTCTTGTAACAAATTGGGGTGTAGATTGAATATTTCTGATATGTAGACTGTTCTGTTTTCCATATTATTTGCTGACTATATTTCCATATAGTCTTGTTATGATTTTCACAGATTCAGTCTCTGTGGCTAGAAATAATTCTGTTAGTATCCTGTGAAGTAGTCCTGTATTTAACACACACTCGGCAGATATTATGGAAATGCTTCAGTCCAGACTTTGACTTAGGTGCTGGGGTTTCCTCTATTCTCTCTCCCTACTCCCCAAGCTGGGGGTACATTAAAAGAAAAATCTTGCTCACCTGTGCTTTCGACGTCCTGTAAGTCACTTGGCACGTTTGACCTGATGTAAGCGTTGTCTGTGTATTCCTTCTTGTCTTGAAATCATAGTAGTTACATCTTGGGGACTCAGTAGACAGTGGTTGACTAATGATCGTAGCTCTTTGAGGTGGAGATTTCTCTGACGCTGCTTGGAATCAGGACATGAGCTGGAGACTGATTTATTTCCGTGTGCTCCTCGGGGAAGCCACTTTCCCCTTGGAGTTTCTCATGTTCTGAAAGCCCGTCTTGTAGTCTGATCAATGTAATTTCTTTCTTTTTTTTGGGAGTTGCAGACAGTTTTGGAAACCGACAGACTGGCAGTCAAATGAACATCCAAAGAAGAGCTTAGCTCCCGCTTTGTACACGTACCGCCCTGCTACGATGTCGGTGTACGCTGCGCTCAGGGGAAGCGACAGGGACGGCCTCAGCGCTCCTCTCCCAAAGGCTTCGCCCCTGACTGTCCTCGGCCACGGTGACCACCTCAAGCTGCGTCTGAAGCCGCAGACGTCAGAACGAGGGAGTGACGACCCGCTGCTGACCTCTGCAGGCCACGTCACGGGCCTGAACAGCACGTACACCATTTCCACCCGGAAAGAGGCTGGAGAAACCGTGCTTTCCCCTGGCCCTGAGCGCAGATGGGCGCTGCAGAGAAGACCCACGAGGAACAAGGAGTCGTCGCTGCTCGGTAGTGAGTTGGGAGACTCAGCCGTACAGGTGACCGACACACGCCTTACATTACAGCGTCGTGCTGGAACGGGTTCCTTGCACAAGTCCCGAACAGCTGCGCCGGCTTCTGTGGACGCGTGGAAAGCAGCACAGAACGGGGCAGGAGCCCCAGAAAGTAGCCCACATGACAAGGTTGTAAATAATGACAAACACGCTTCGGTTGCATCGTCTGTACCCTTAGCCGAAGACCCGAAAGACAGTGAAACGAGGGCTTGTGAAAAACACAATGAGACGTTGTCTGCGCTCCGGGGTGCACGTGACAACGTGTCGCTTAAGTACGTGAGTCGCCGGGCACCCGG
The DNA here is from genome assembly GCA_004027555.1 of Craseonycteris thonglongyai. Classification (NCBI taxonomy): domain Eukaryota; kingdom Metazoa; phylum Chordata; class Mammalia; order Chiroptera; family Craseonycteridae; genus Craseonycteris; species Craseonycteris thonglongyai. Next base: position 28,263 of record PVKE010001462.1, read on the forward strand.
CGGCTCCCTGGGTGAGGCTGCAGATCGGTGGGGGCGTCTGGGCGCGACGCCCGCTGAGAGCAGGCTGGATGGCCAGGTGTCGGGAGCGGGAAGCTTACAGAGTGTTGCGAGACATTTCACTCAGTCTGCGAGCTCAGAAACAACAGCGCCTCCGAAGTGTGTCGCAGAACCCACGGTGACGCCAAAGCGTGCGCCCCGGCTTCCCCGCACGCCGGCTTCCACACCGCAGGGCAGGACTCCCAGCTTTCAAGTTCCAGAGAAGCCGAAGGGCTCTTTTCTCGCTAATAAAAGGGAAGCATCACGAGAACTCACACACGCCCCTGAGGAAGGAGCTGCTGTCCAGGAAACCTCTGCAGACGGAGACGCTCTGAGAGCGGAGAGCAGCCAGGTGACAGTGGCAGTACGCGTGCGGCCTTTCAGCAAGAGGTACGCTGGGCCACGCCTGTGTTGCCTCAGCCTTGGGGAAGGCAGCGCTGTCCCGCGGCTTCATGCATGCCGGTGACCCTGTCGTGGGGAGACCTTGTAGGCGAAGTTGTAGTGTGTTGACTGTGTTTGGTGGGTGGCTGTCAAATTAATCAAAATGACCACATTTTGCAAATGTAAATCTCTCTAGATGTATCCTGCATTTGAGACGTCAGGGTGACTTCTGTTCACTGTGCTGTCTGCTTTCAGACCTGCACTGTGTGGTGGGCTTTCCCACCCTCCCCCTGGAAAGAAGAGCCCTAGAGGGTCACTTCATCCCCAAAGCAGCCCTCTCAGAGCCTCTCCAGAAGGGACCATCCCCACCATCATCTTGTAAATAGTGCTTCTTTTTTTTTAAGATTTATTGTTTTTGACAGAGAGAGAGAGAGAGAGAGATACAGAGACAGAGAGAAGGGGGAGGGCCCAGAACAGTCTCCATAGTTGCACATCATTGGTTTTTCCACATAGTTTCATTCCACATGTGAGCAGGGCTGCACAGGGCAGGAACTGGGCCGGGGTCTCACCCCAGTGAGAACCGAACTGGGGGAACTCCCCAGTTTAGCATATGGGTCCACACAGGCTGGGGTTGGGGTTCGATCCTTGGTCCCTGGGACTGCAAAGTGAATGCTTAACTCACTGAGCCATCCGACTTCCCCAAATAGCTCTTCTAAATGTGGTAACTTAGCAGGTTTGGTTTTGGTGGCCAAAAAGTCTCTCCCCTTAGGGGTCGTGGGAGGGACAGTCACAGCTTATGTAACAGCAGGACTAAGAAAGATGGACCTGAGGAACGTGCGTGTGGCTCTAACTCAACTATTTTTGACTGTGTTAAAGGGTGACTGAGAAACTGCAGTGTCGGGAGTTTTTACCTTTCACTGTGTCCTAGGAAGTGAGGATGGTGCAGTGACCACCACAGAGGCAGAGGCGTGGGAGTCTCCCCGTGAACGAAGCCTGTTAGGGGAGTGATCAGGCAGTGATAGAGAGGAGACGGAGGGGGAGTCGGCTGCAGACTGCGGGAACCCAACAGAAGCCGAGTCATGGTCGAAAGAGAGGCGGCGGAGGGGACAGACTGTGGGAACCAGAACCAAGTGACTGAAGAGCTCGGGGTGGGGGTGGTGGCCCAGGTGCCCGATCCCAGACTCTGCAGATGTGCCCGCAGTGGGCTGGCGTGGGGGGCGCTGGTCAGGGGCGAGGCTGGTGCCCATCTAACAGAGCTGGGGGCACAAAGGCAAAGCTGGGGCCCAGCAAGGGCTGCCTGTTTCTCTGAAGCCCTAGAGAGAGGTTTTCACCTGAGTCTGAGCTGGAAGAAGGTGAATGTGAAGAGCCCCACCTCCACGGGAAAATCTCAGGGGCCGGGGCCTGTGTAACAGTAGCAGCTGCTGGGAGCCACAGGGACACAGGGCTCGTGTTGCCTTTAACTGACTTTGCTGAACTTGTATTTGTCTATCGTGTCAGCTTTACATAGACTTGTGCCTTCAGAATGTCTGTATATCAAAAATGAGTTTCCAGAAGGGAACTGAAGAAGACAGGTAGGTTATAGGCGGTGGGGAGGGGAAGGGGTGAACTTAAGAGAAAAAGGAAAAAGACGGCAAACCCTGTGAAAGTTGGGTTGATTTTCTGGCCCCACCCTGTCTGAGTGCCGGCACCAGAGCAGCAGGAAGTGACTTGGAAACGCTCTGTAATGATGTCTGCTGGTCTGCGTTCCCCACATACAGCCAAAGGGTTGTCCTGCCCTGAAATGTTATAGCTCACTGTGTTGAGGTCCTTGTATACCATGGGGGCAAATACGCAAAATAACGACAGTAACTTGAAGAATGTTCCTTGTGCTTTCTCTTAAAGGGAGATGGTTGAGAAAGCGTCCCAGGTGGTCTTCATGAACGGGGAGGACATAGTAGTGAGACATCCTGACATGAAGCACGTTTACAATTTCACCTACGATGTTTCGTTCTGGTCCTTCGAGGAGGGGCACCCTCGCTACGCCAGCCAGACGCATGTGTACCGGGCCCTGGCGGCCCCTCTCCTCGCTCGAGCCTTCGACGGCTACAACGCCTGCCTCTTGGCTTACGGGCAGACCGGCTCTGGGAAGTCATACACGTAAGTTCCTGCAGACACGGTTCTCCAGAGAGGTTGGCGTCCTTTGTGAGAAGCAGCGTGGTTTGATAGAAAGAATGTAGTTTTGAAACCACACAGGTCTGGGCTCAAATCTCACCCGTTTACATATTAGTTCTGCGAACTTGGTCAAGTTGCTTAACTTCTGGGCTTCAGTTTACGCACGAGATACTGTGACTTTCTCAGTCTCATTGGCCGCGTTTTACTCTGAATTATATTTCTTGTGAAACCAAAACCCAGAGAGGTTATTTTGTGAATATTGTGAGAATGGAAAGTAAGCCACCTGACAAACAGACGGGAAATAATGCCTGTCCCAGGAGGAAGTCCTTAGCATTTCAGTAGTAATGACATAGTTACTGAGTGTTTACCACATTCCAGATGCTAAAGGCTCTGCTTCTCACACCAGCCTCTGATTAGAGAGTTCTTGTTTGTTCCCATTTTGCAGGAGAGGACGTGGAGGTTTACTGACGTCCGTGTCTTGTCCAAGTTCACAGAGCTTGTTGGTGGTGAAATCATGGTTGAGCTCAGGCCAATCTGGCTCCAGAGCTCAGACTCTCAGACATTAGTGATGAGGTTCAAGTAGCTGACTCCCCACTCCCTGCCTAATGTGTTCCCCAGAAAGAATTTAAAAACCTAATTGTTTTGTGTCCCCTTATTCATAATGTCTTTCCAGGATGATGGGATTTGGTGAAGAACCAGGGATAATCCCAAGATTTTGTGAAGAGCTTTTTGCTCAAGTAGCCAAAAAACAAACCCAGGAGGTATGTTCTTATGCGATCTGCAGGCCTTCACATTAGGCTTGTGCATGTGTCCACCTCACTGTTGTGCGTGTGTCTGTGGGAGGTGTGCACCATTGTGCTCATGTGTCTCAGTGTGGGAGGTGTTCACCGTTGTGTGTGTCAGTGTGGGAGTCTGCACCGTTGTGTGTCTGTGGGAGGTGTGCACCGTTGTGTGTATATGTCTCTATGGGAGGTGGTCACCATTGTTTGTATATGTCTCTGTGGGAGGTTCACCATTGTGTGTGTGTCTCAGTGTGGGAGGTGTGCATTGTTGTTCATGTGTGTGTGTCACTGAGGTGTGCACTGTTGTGTGTGTGTGTCTGTGCCCCACTAGGACACAGATGTAAACATTGGAGCCATGTGGCCCACTTCTATTTGTCTGTCATCGGTGGGTGTGTACTTGGGTTGCTTTGATCTGTTGGTGACTGTGACTCGTTCTGCTGTGAACATGGGTGTGCAGTTTTCTATTCGCATACTTTTTTATTTGGATTTATTCTCAGCTCTTTTGGGTAGAGAGGAGTGAAATTGCTGGGCCACATGGTGATTCTGTGTTTAACCTTTTGAGGAAATGATAGTGTCTCCCGCAGGGGCTGTCCCATCTGACGTTCCCATGCATGGTGTAGGGGGTCCTAACGTCCCCATCCGCCCCTCCTCGTTGGCTGTTTTCCGTTTGAGTGTAGCCATCCTGGTGGTGGGACTGGTTTCTCATTGGGGTTTGGCTTTGCGTTTCCTCCCCTGACGTGTTGGGCACCTTCCCATGGGCTTGTTGGTCACTTGTGTATCTTCTTTGGAGAAATGTCTATGCAAGGCCTTTGCTCTTTTTAAAATTGGGTGGTTTGGTTTTTGTTGTTGAATTGGAAGAGTTTTTTTAATATATTCTGGATACTAGGCCCTAATCAGATATATGATTCATAAGAAATGCAAAGACTAAAAATAAATGGCCTGCTATGTGCTGTTCCTACAGGTTCACTATCACCTTGAAATGAGCTTCTTTGAAGTGTACAATGAAAAAATTCATGATCTTCTGGTTTGCAAAGGTGAAAATGGGCAGAGGAAGCAACCAGTAAGATTCAAACAATTTATGGTTTGGTTTTAATTTGTTTTATAAATGTGTATAATTGTATAGTTCTCCAGGTGACATATGGCTTAAGTCAGGAATGTCCAACCTTTAGGCTTCCCTGGGCCACACTGAAAAAACAATTGTCTTGGGTCACACATACAATACACTCACACTAATGATAGCTGATGAGCTAAAAAAAAACACCAAATAGTCGAAAAAGAATTACATATTGTTTTAAGAAAGTTTACAAATTTTTGTTGGGTCGCATTCAAAGCTGTTCTGGGCTGCAGGTCAGACAAACTTGGCTTAAATTTTTACTAAAATGTTAGTGAACAGTTGGGATCTCTAGTCTGAGTACGTTGTTATTTAGTTAATAAGCTGATCGTTATAGTCAGTGGTAGCGACATTAGTTACAAATGTAACCTCTTTTTATTCCAAGCAAGTACCATGTGTGAGTTAAAGATCAGGGTGTGGGCGGAGCTCTGATTCAGTACCATGTCCCTTTAGCGTTTGTGAAGCCCTGAGCAGTAAGAGCTCAGGTAAGCGGTGTCGTGATGAGACGTGTCTCACCGGGTCAGTTAGCACATTGCCATCTCGTAGATAACATTTCCAGGGAAGTAGAAAGCTTCACTCATACATAATTTGAAAAAAAACAAACAAACCACTACTAGAGTGTAAAATGTTTCATTTTGAGAAGGACTCGGTGAGCAAGAGCCGGAGCCGGAAAGAGGCCAGTCGCCTGGCTCACACTGCGAACCCTGGGCTACACCTGGGATGTCGGCGCGATGTGACTTGTCCTCCTGTGACTTCCATGTGTCTTAAAATTCCTGGTCACCAATTTAAAACATACAGTGTAACACGAAACAAGTTTTAATGGTCTGAAATGTGTTGCGCATCATTTTGAGACGTATTTGAAAGCACATATGGAGCAGCTGCCACAGGGCCGAAGGATAAATCTAGTCGGGTGGTGGATGCCTCTCAGCACTCAGTGGCGGTGGAGGGTGGGGGTGCAGACAGTCCGTGCTGTCTAAGAGGTGCTTTGTTTGTGTGAGAACCGTTATTATTTATTTCCGGGTCAAGTGAAGACAAATCCCCCTACCTCAGATTCAGCACACAGGAAAAAAAGTTATTTAAAACATGCACTGTATGAGATAATGCCTGCTGTCTCGTTAACGATGCACGTTTGCTTCTGCAGCTGCGAGTCCGGGAGCATCCTGTGTCTGGACCGTATGTGGAAGCTCTGTCCACGTGAGTGTGGGCCCAGCAGGCGCGGGGGAGGGAGCAGGGCCCTGGTGCTGCCCCCATCCGTCCTGGATCGCGTCCACCTTCCCGCCTCCCACATCCAGCTGAGCCTTCCTTGCTTAACAAATGCTGTAGAGTGTTACTGCTTCTCCCATGTGCTTAGATCTCACCCAGCACCTGCCAAAGTGCCTGGCACAGAGTGTTAATCACACCGAGGCTGGAATATCTGGCTTTTCTCCCCTTCCCCCGTCCCTCTGCTTTCCCCATTACGTTAAGCGTTCCCACTCCAGCTGCTTTAAGCTTTGAACTGAAGAGGAGAGAGGGGGCTAAGATGAGTTCAGTGGAGAATCTGAACCGTGCTTAGTCATTGGCTTTGTCTTCCAATGCTCTGAATGCGTTTCTTAAATGATAGGCCAGGGGATTAGGTATGAAGTTATGGATTCAGCTCCATGAAATCCATCTGGGTTCCCACTGACACCCAGACACACCCACCTATCCACCCCACACACCCATTACTAGAGCTGTGAGTGTACATGTGGGTTACACTCTATTCTGCAGTCTCCTGATTTGGATGTGAATATTACTGTGTTAAGATGCTAAGGTGCTTTATTAAGAAACATACTTTTTGGTAAAATTAAAGTATTTCCTACCCTGTAAGAATGGAGAAAGTGAACAATTACTTTAATAATAATCTGTGAAGTAGTCCATCATGGTCTTCAGAGAGTAACTAATTAGAAGGTTACTGTTATTTTATGAGAACAAGAGTATAATCTTCAGATTGATTTTGTCTCTTTGCTTTTTAAAACTAGGAATGTTGTTGCTTCTTACTCTGACATCCAGGTAAGAGTCATTGTATTTTGTCTTCTTTCCACGAAATAGGAAGATCATACTCATATTCATGAGACTGTTTCTCCTTAATTGCTGTTTGCATAAATAAAATGTTAATCTTGTTGAGTTATCATGAACTGATTTTGTTTGTTAAACTTTAATCACAGGAATTACTCTTCTGAACTAAAAATAAAAACTGACCTTCATGTCAGCTTAGTTACAACAGTAGCCTTTTAAAGGTATTATTTTCTGATCCTGATTTGTGTAACAGACAAATAGGCAACAGGGATACAAATCATTAAATGCGGAGTGTTTGTTATGTATGTCATTTTACAAATGTGTACCTGTCACCAAACGTGCTCACGTCACTTCGCTGTTGCTGGTTGTCCCGATGAGTCTGGCCTGCAGCACTGACACCCCCCGCCCCCCCTTAGAGCTGGCTGGAATTGGGCAACAAACAGAGAGCCACGGCTGCCACAGGCATGAACGAGAAGAGCTCCCGCTCCCACTCCGTGCTCGCCCTGCTGATGACGCGGACCAAGGTACCGCTCTGTGCTCGGTCCTTTGCCGTGGGCGAGAGTCAGTGTATTCAGCCTCCGTGTGCTTCTTTTCTGTGCATTAAGCGTAAATCAGCAATTGGGCTTCAGGAACTACACACGACAGGCATCAGTATGCTTTTCTCACTTAAAAGTCAGTACTACATGATTATTAGTTTATGTTGGTATCATTGATGCTACCCCAGTATATGATAATGTATTAATAATAATACATGGTGATTGTACAGTATTTGGAAGATCATATCAGAAAGTAAAAGAGTTTTAAAAATTCTGGCATAGGTTCCAGTACTCACAATCCCTGTAAGTGTTTCGTTATATAATCCTTCAGATCTTGTATAATTACACTTATATCTGTTTACAAAATTGGCAACAATTTTAGGCTATTGAAATTCTTTGCAAAGTATTATTTTTCTTGGCTACATAATATTCCCAGACTATTATAGTTTCTCCAGTTTTTCTCTTCTGTTGGGCATGTATGTTGCTTTTTAAAACTTTGCTGCTTGAGTGTCGGGATAAGCAACACCTTCGTACATTAAGCTTCTTAGCTATTTATGGTTGTTTTTGTAATAAAATTGAGTAGTTGTAGGTTTTTATCCCTTTAAAGTCATTTGTTTTGTTTTGCCATAGTCCAAACACTGCTCAATGTGGTCTTGATCATTTACGTATTATCAATTATCACAGATTCAAGAAGGGATAGTTTTAAAATTAGTGAGTAGCTGGTAACTCTCCCTGTTGAAGACACATAGTGATGGCAAGTCACAGAGGACTGTAAATAAGTCACTATGATCCCGTTTGGTGCAGACGGAGTTTGTGGGCGGGGCCGCGCACGACCACAGGATACGCAGCCGCATCAACCTGGTGGACCTGGCAGGCAGCGAGCGCTGCTCCACCGCACAGACCCGCGGGGAGAGGCTGAAGGTGAGTGCAGTGCGTTTCTCCTTAGGGTGGAGCCTCCTCCCAGGGAGATGACAACTGAAATGTACTTCACCCCCACCCCCCCCAAAATCCGTCTCGGTCAGCAGTCTATGGAGTGCACTGTTGTGGCTTAGAGAGTGATCCACACTTTTTGGTTATGATTACTTTTCAAAGAAAATCAGCACATTTGGCATCTTAAGGAAGTTGGTAGATTATGGAAGAAAGTATTGGGGGAGGAAGCATGATTTGTGAAATGCGTTGATTGTGAGCCGCTGACTTGCACTCAAACGTGTTTGTTTCCCGTGTGCAGGAAGGTGTGAGTATTAACCAGTCCTTGCTGACCCTGGGCAAGGTCATATCCGCTTTGTCTGAGCAAGCGAGCCGCAGGAGAGCTTTCATCCCTTACCGGGAGTCGGTCCTCACCTGGCAAGTATCTTTGGGGGCTTCAAGAATTGTCTGAAGTGCAGTGACCGTGTGGAGATGAGAATAGTGGGCGGTCCCCACAGAACTTTGGGGGCGCAGAAGTGGTTTTTTTTTTTGAGTTCCGGAGACAGGCCAGGGCTTGAGTCTCAGCTCTGCGTCCCGTGAGCTCTGTGGCTTCGGGCCGATCACTGGTCCTCCCGCACGTTTCCTCGTCTGCAGAACGGGTGGCATCCACGCCTGCCCTGTAGGGTTGCAGTGAGGGCCACGTGACTGATGAAATCCTCCTGCCATGTCCCTGTAAGTGGCTGATGCTGGCCTTCCTATGGGTGGCGAGCAGCTGGGGGTGTCACCACACGTGGCCCTGTGTGCAGAGCGACCTGCACCGCGTGTTTGCTCGGTGCACACTGGTGAATGTGTAAGTGTGCAGATGCGTGCATAGAGGCCATCTCTGACGAGGGCTGCATCTACACTGGGCGCTGACGCGGCTTCAGAGTCGCTTTGTTTTAATGGAATTGGCCCCTGACTACCTGGTAGGGAAAATCTGGCCTTTTTATGCCCCTGGGAAGTTAAAGAGTAGTGACAGTGATTCTTCATTAATAAGCACAGGCTTTTTAGTCTCGTACTCAGTTTTTCCCTCACAGGGGTCTCCAAACTACAACCCGCAGGCCGGATGCAGCCCACAAGGCCCTCTCATCCGGCCCGTGGAGACCTTTTTATCTACGGAAAAAAATTACGGAAATTTACGTGTATCCTGCCAAGATCAGCCAATTCTTTTTTATTTGGACCTCGAGTGTATAGTCGGCCCCGAAACTGCTGTTTGATAGTTAATGCGGCCCGCGGGCTGAAAAGTTTGGAGACCCCTGCTCTAAAGGAAAGGCTCTGGCATTTGGTAGAGAACACATTTTTCTCTACATGTCTCTTCACCATTTTCAGCATTTATTGAACACGTTTTCCAAAAGGCTGTGGTAGCACCGGAAATAGAGGCGACTCAGACACGCCGTGTTTCCTAAAGCGGCCCCATCCAGGACAGGGAGGGCAGCTTGCTAAATACTGGACAGTTCACCGTGTTACCATCTCTGCTCAGGCTATTGCTTCCCAGGACCATGTAAAAAGTGTGAGAGAAAAGGAAGTGTTTCTGAGCTCTCAGAACAGTACAGACACCAGGGAAGTTCTCATTGGAGTGAGGAGTCTAATACTGCCTTACATGCCCTTGTAGTCGGTGCTGCTGATTTTGGATAGTTACTGTTCTTAGGCTGCTCTACAAGTTGAGTCTAGTTCTGGCTTCTTCCCTTGCAGGCTGTTAAAGGAAAGCCTGGGTGGAAATTCCAAAACTGCCATGATCGCTACAGTTAGCCCCGCTGCCAGCAACGTAGAGGAGACGCTGAGCACGCTGAGATACGCCAGCCAGGCCCGGATGATTGTCAACGTCGCCAAAGTGAACGAAGACGTCAACGCTAAGCTGATCAGAGGTGCGCATTCTTCTGGAAGCTCCGCTTTAGTTTGCCTCAGTTTCATCTCACCTATTAATTTTGTTCAGAAAATAGGCAACTGAAGAAAATCAAAGATTTCTTCTATACTTATTTGTAGTAGAGCCTCATTGTCCACCTGCAGCGATGGAGGAAGACGGGGGAGACGGTGGGAATAGAGCACAGAAAACAGTGGGGAGCGGGGACACAGCAAAGGAAGCGGCTCCGTAGACCGAGCATGCCGTGTGCAGCTGAGTCTGTACTGACTGTTCCTCTTAGGACCTGTTTTCAGCTCTCTTGCTGGTGATCTGATCCAAGGTTGTGTGACCTTCAGTTCTAGCTCAGGTCTGCAGCACTTGCACCCACGGCTGCTTCTGTGACCTCTCAGCCACCCCTGCTTAGCAGACCCTTAGGTGCTGGCAAGGGACTGTCATGTGTCCCGTATGCCCTTATGGGGAGCTGCCACCTTGTGTACTCTGTGCCCCACGCCTTTCTCAGAGCTGGAGGTGGAGGACTCATCGGGCTGTGGGCTGAGAAGCACTTGGCTCTGTCAGGGCCCGCCCTTCCCCTCTGCACCCTGGCTCCTCCCCGCAGGATGGCGCACGAAGCTTGGTGCTCTCCCACCTGCGTCCCAGGGGAGTCAGTAGTGCCCCGCCCCTTCTCCAGAATCGTGTGCCCTCCTTACGAGGGGCGAGCGTTCACTAATGTGGAAGCACTTCTTCTGGTCAAGGCTACATAGACATTTGTAGGTAATGCAAATGCAGTGAAACAGGTTTCTGCGGAGATTGTTTCATTTAGTAATATTTAAAACGTCAGGTAAATGTATTTGCCAACTGTGGACTTATTATGTATCAAAAGTTACTGATGAGGCGTTTTTACAAATATCTAGAGTTGAAAGCAGAAATTGAAAAGCTGAAGGCTGCGCAGAGAAGCCATCGGAATATTGACCCTGAACGATACAGGCTCTGTCGGCAAGAAATCACATCCTTACGAATGAAACTGCACCAGCAGGAGAGAGACATGGCAGAAATGCAAAGGTGGGGCGTACCGCAGACCTGAACGTGTCCCCCAAGCCTGAGGACTGGCCCGCTGGATGGGCGGGGCCTGGGAGGGAGGGGCCTAGGGGGACCCCAACCCCCCCCCGCCCCCCGGAATAGGTTATATAATCTTTGTCTCTTAATTCTCAGTCTTAACATATCTGGATATTTTTAATTCTGTTATTTTGCTTGTCTTTGGGAAGAGTATGGAAAGAAAAATTTGAACAAGCTGAGCAAAGAAAACTTCAAGAAATAGAGGAGTTACAGGTATCTTTTCAACTTTCTAAATTGACTTAAAAGTTAAATAAGGTGATAAATGTGCACATTTAATTTCTCAAGTACTTACTGTGTACCGACTTGTACCGACTGTGCAAAACAAGACTGAAGAGATTCAGTCAGGTGGCAGTGGGCGGGGGACTGGTCAGAGGTGAGGAAGCAGCCACTGGACGATACAGACCTTCCATGGGAGTGAGTGGTCAGGGGCGGGGAGGGGCTGTGAAGTCAGGCGCAGGGAGGGGCTGTGAGGTCAGGCGCGGGGGCTTTGCTGTTGTGCCTCTTGACAGGAGGAGAGACTTGAACCTTTTTATAGAAACAGAATCCTCAATGAAATGAGGTTCTACAGGACATGGGAGGGGGTGGCTCCCGGGCAACGATGAGACAGAAGGAATTAGTTCAGATTCACAGGAGCGGGTGGCATTTCCATGGAATGGCCACCCAGGGTCAGGGAAGAGGTCAGAGTTGAGCGGCGGTGGAGTGCGGTCAGGTTTTGAGGGGTAGAGAAAGGGTGCGTGCCTTCTAGGGAGGAGACTTCGTGTGAGGGTGAAGGTGGGGTGCGGGTGCTCAGGGCGGGTGTGTGGGTGTCGTTGTCACAGGCTACTGCAGGCGGTCAGGGGACATGAAGTGGGCTGCCATGGTGCAGGTTAGCTTGTTAAGGGCTTGATATCCAGGCCACGGAAGTTGAGTTTGAAAGTATTTCCCTAGGAAACAGGCATTTTGAGAAACCCTCTCGGGAGGGATGCGAATGGCTGGGAAGCGGGGACCTGCTGGTGGGCACTGAGTTGTCATCCACTGTGAATCACCAGGAGAGAAAGCTTTCGTTTACTGAGACTTCACATCGAGTGATTTTAATGTTTAATGTAGATTGTTCATTTTAAGTGAACTTAGCAACTTCACATTGAGGTTACGGTTTATTTTTTTCTGACTTCTAGAAAGCAGGAATTACATTTCAAATGGACAATCGTTTGCCAAACCTGGTCAACCTCAGTGAAGACCCTCAGCTATCAGAGATGCTGCTTTACGTGATAAAAGAAGGGGCAACCACGGTGGGGAAGCGTCACCCGGGGTCCAGCCACGACATCCAGCTGTCCGGGGTGCTGGTAGCCGACGACCACTGGTACGTTGAACTTGGAAAAGGACAGGTGCCTGTGCACTCTCAGCGGCCTTCCACATCCCGGTGACGCGGCCTCCTTCCCGAGAGGCGGGCCTTAATGCCGGCTCCCCAGGGGTGATTCTTCAAGTGCGTCTTGTACCAGGACAGACGGGCGTTCTGGGTGCACAGTAAGGATGAGACGGGGCACTGAGCGAAAGCACCCTTGAGTGGTTCTTGCGCATGTGCGCTATGGATGGAGGGTTCTGTGTATCGGACTTAGAATCACAGGTGTAAAACTTAGCCTCTGTCTGTCTTATGTGGCGGGAGTTTTGCTTAGATGACAAAGTTGAGGTTTTCGTCCCATGAGAATTTCGTCCCCGTGAATTGAATGTGTTGGTGAGCGATAGTCTGTAAACTGTCTTGGCCCCACGTTGTGTTTCCAGGGTTTGTGCATGTGGATATTCTTCCATTTTCACTGCTGTAACGTATTTTACTGTGTGCATTTATCTGTCTTTGTATTATTACAATTTGTCTCACTTGTTGCTAGACGGGGTTGTTTGTAATATTTTGCCCACAATGTTGTTGTGAGTGTCCCTGCACGTGTTTGCTGGTACGAATGCGAGGTATTTCCCATGTGAGACACTGAGTTGTGAGCCCTGGGGCAGCTGGTTGGGACTTGGGAGGGGATCTTCCTGTGGTTACCAGTTATGCTGCAGTTCAGCATGTGGGTTTGCCACAGGCCGGGGCTGGGATTCCATCTCCAGACCCTGCGGTTGCAAGTCAAACGCTCAACCTGCTGAGCTAATCCCGGCATCCCTGTTTGTTAGTTTGTTTTTTAAGTAGTTATAATCAAAATACACACAATAAAACTTATTCCTACCACTTGTGGATAGAATTGCCAGAGAGACTAGGCTTTTTCACCAAAACTTCAAAATCTGTAATAGTTGAAGGAAAGCAGGAGAATTTTAAGTTATTATTGTTAGATTGCTGTGAACCTTAACACCAAAGAAAGAACCCTCACAGACAGGCATATTATTGTGTGTTGCCTTTTTCCTACTTTTTTGTCATTCTATAATTGTAATTGTGTTCCTATCTTGACAGCACCATCAGCAATTTTGATGGGACCGTGAGGATCACCCCGGTTGGGGAAGCAAAGACGTATGTAAATGGAAAACATATTCTGGAGCCCACAGTCTTACATCACGTAAGTTGGCCAGATCAAAAATGCAAGGAGCTGGCTCTTGACAAGCCGTTGCATTTATTGGTGTCCCTGTTTGAAAGTTATGTTTCCTGTTTATTCATCAACGGCCTGTTTTGTGCGAAGACTGAAGCTATGAGCCGGGCCTGTTGTCAGCATCCGTACGGGTCCAGTAACTGGCCCTGCGGCAGCCGAGCCCGATGGGGCTGCAGCCCACCCCACCACATGCTGTGTGACCTGCACGACTTAGTCACTGGGGGTTGTGCGTCACCCCTGCCAGGACACTTGGTGGTCACATTGGGAGCACAGCCAGCCTGTGGCAGGCACAGCGGGACCTCAGTCCCTTCATGTGGCCCTGTGTCTTGGGGCGGGAGGAGTGGACCGTGTGCTGGTCCCAGCGTAGAGCCTCAGCCAGGACGCTCACTGAGTGCTGTTCTCACCGCTGGGCAGCTCCTGGCGCTCACGTCTCTGTTCCTCCAGTTGGGACAGAGCCACACATGGCCCTGGGAGGTGGTGGGGCGTGAACGAGCTGACATGTATGTAGAGTGTTCAGCACAGGCCTTGCCAGGTAGAAAGTGCTCAGTAACTGTTAGCAGCTGCGATGCTTCTGTTTATCACTAAGACTGGACTGTATGGAAATACTGAGCATAGTGATCTGCCCCATGTCACGTTGTGGTTCGGATTCCTGTCCAGCAGTCAATTTTTTGTGTACTTTAGGGCGATCGGGTGGTTCTTGGTGGAGATCATTATTTCAGATTTAATCATCCGGTGGAAGTCCAGAAAGGCAAGAGCCCAGCCTGCGGAGACAGGAGCGAGGGGCCGAAGGACTTTGAGTTTGCGAAGAACGAGTTGCTGGTGGCCCAGAGATCACAGTGAGTACTGCTGGCGTGAGGCCGCGGGTCTGGGGGCTGCAGAGGTCAGCACCCCGGTCAGCACCCGGCTAAGCACCCAGCTAAGCACCCAGCTAAGCACCCAGGTCAGCACCCAGCTAAGCACCCAGGTCAGCACCCGGCTAAGCACCCAGGTCAGCACCCAGGTCAGCACCCAGCTAAGCACCCCGGTCAGCACCCGGCTAAGCACCCTGGTCAGTACCCCGGTCAGCACCCAGGTCAGCACCCGGCTAAGCACCCAGGTCAGCACCCAGCTAAGCACCCAGGTCAGCACCCGGCTAAGCACCCCGGTCAGCACCCGGCTAAGCACCCTGGTCAGTACCCCGGTCAGCACCCAGCTAAGCACCAGGACTTCACCCCTGGGGAGCTGATCTCTGGTGACATGGTCTTGTCTGTTGCTGGATGAGTAAAGAGGAACAGGGACGACTGGTCCTCTTTCCTACAGAATGAACTTGCTTCTGCCCTCTTTTCCGCATCACATATGTAGCATGAAAGCCACCATTTAAACGGCTGCTGATGTGGAAGATAATTAACAATTGAAGAACACTGTTGTCAGGTTGTCAGTCAGTGAGAACATTTTGAGAACTTGTGTAGAGAGAACTCCCGACTATGCACGCGTGACCGCGGGCACGCCCCCCCGTGACCCCTCGAAGTTGTGACCTGGCGTGCCCCTTGACCACGCGCCCCGTGACCGCTCTGTGCTTTGCAGCCTGGAGGCAGAAATCCGAGAGGCGCAGCTGAGCGCGAAGCAGGAGATGCTGCAAGGCATCCAGATTGCAAAGGAGGTGGCGGAGCGGGAGCTCTGCTCCCAGAAGGCCGCCTACGAGCGCCGGATCGAGGTGCTGCAGGCCGAGCTGGTAAGCGGCAGCTGCTGTCCCTTCTCTACCAGGCCACCTGAGTGGCACGTGCCTGTGACGTGATTGCGTCCCCATGAGGAGCCGGGGGAGTGGCTGTGTCAGCGCCACGGTGGGGCTTGGCCTCCTGCGTGTCTCTGGAGGCAGCATGTGGGGGGCAGGCCAGTGGGCGCTGGAAGAAGTACGGAGGAGCCTCCCGAGGAGCCTGCCACGTGTCAGCTCTCGTCTGTCCCTTCTGCACTCGCCAGCGCTCCTCCCTGCACCCTGCTAATCCAGACACTCAGCGTCACAGGGTGTTTGGAAGCACAGCAGTGACCACTCTCCAGGGGCTGCCACCTTTTACGTGACACCATGCTGGTCCCCCAGCCGCCCGAGCCCCAGCTCCCCCCACGGCCACCTCGTGTTCCTGGGACCCACGTCAGGGACAGTGCTGGCCGAGGTTTGACCAGCCATGTTGTAGTTGATGAGTCGGTGCCAATGAGGCAGCTAGACGGGCTGTGGGACGACTGTTAGTGAGGTCGTGGCTCGTGGCTGATCGCAGAAAGGGGCCTTTGTGCATGCCGGGTCTGTTTTTCTGAAAATGCTGTGTGTTTTTGCCCTACTTAAGTTTTTATTGCTGTTTTTTTAAAGAAAGAAGAGTCTCAAAGGAAGAAAATGCAGGAAATCAATAACGAGAAAGCTAACCACAGAATCGAGGAGTTAGAAAACGCAAAGCAGCGTCTTGAACAGGAAATATTCGTGAGCAAGAAGCGCTTAGAATTGGAGACTTCAGCTGTCAAACAGGTCATTTCATTTCATAGCTGCTGTGAGCTGTTCGCAGGAAACGCTGGGTTTGTTTAGGACCCGAGGTGTCGTGATAGGAGGCGGCCGAGCCGCGCGCCTGCTGGGCCGGCCCTTCCTGTGTGAGGGCCGGGGCTTCAGAGCCAGCCCTGCACCCGCGCGCCACTCCACACCGGCTTGTCGCTGCTGTCGCATCCGCCCTGTGATTGCGGAGCTGGGGCTGCAGCTGCAGGAGGGGCGTCCCGTGCTCCAGCTGGCCACCCCCTGCGGGCGGCCTGGGCCCTCCCTGCGCGCTTGGCGCCTTCCAGGCCGGTCCCGTCCCTGGATCCCGGGACTGGGGACCCACCTGCATGCCAGTGTGTTGTCCCCGCTGTCACCTCCGGCGGCCGCCCGGCCCCGCGCTCCTCGGTGGGGCCCAGGCCACCTGCGGGCAGTGCTGTCCCAGGTCCTGGGTCAGGGCGATGCGATCGGCGCCGTCTCACGTGATCTCAGGCCTTCACTCTACGCGGCTGTTCTGTCTCCTTTCTGTTCTGGGCAGGGGCGGGGGGATGGCCCTGGTGACCCCAACGTCCCCTGACGTCCCCCGAGGTCCCCCGACGTCCCCTGAGGTCCCCCGAAGTCCCGGCAGCATAGCTGACAGCGTCAGATGTCGTCGGGCAGCCCAGGGCGCGAGGCCGGTCGCCCACCGCAGTTTCAAAGGGAAACACCGCGGTTCAATCTTGAAAACAGTTGGTGAGCTCTTGTCAGACGAGACTCTTTGATGTCTTTTAATCCAACTTTTCTACTTAGTCAACAAGTGCTCTTGAATGTGGGCTTTTTGGAGCACTTTTCTCCTTGTTAATTTTTTTTCCCATCAATGGGAAAAAGAAAGATTAATCTGTGTCATCAAAAGTCCCTAATGGGGGAAAGCCGGGACGGCTCAGCGGGTTGAGTGCTCGCTTTGAGGCCACGAGGACCGGGGATCGAATCCCGGCTCCGGCCCAGGCAGGACCCACGTGCTGAACTGGGGAGTTCCCACAGTTCGGTTCTCTAACTGTCTCTGTCTCTGTCTCTCTATCTGTCAAAAGTAAAATAGAAATAAATATGCACTGAAGATAAAAAAGATAATTACTCTCTCTATAAATGTGAAAAGATATAAAAAAAAAAAAAAAAAAAAAGTCCCTAATGATTTCGCTGTGGGAAAAGTTTTATAAAGGTACGTGGTCCATCATTTCTTGGAAGCCTTTTATGTTCAGTGAAACATGGACCGTGAAGTTGCGATGACCGTTTATTATGCTGTAACCGTGATCGGCCCGGCCTTACAGTCTCTGTCTTTGCACACCTCACGCGTGGGTCTGCACGAACACCCCTCAGGCACTGGAAGACCACAGCATCCGCCACATGAAGATTCTGGAAGCTTTAGAAGTGGAAAAGCTAAAGATTGCTAAAGAAGTACAGACGCTCCAGCAAAGCCAGAACACCAGGGAGAAAACGTTTACAGGTGAGTGAGCGAAGGCGGCTGTGTGTCCTTCCCTGTGGCTGAGCGGCTGGAGGTGGTTCCTGTGTGGATTTGCAACGTTTCTTTCCAGGTGTTGCTGACTTCTCTGCATCGAAATAAATTTGTCTGGGTGACTGTAGAATAGTCCATTTTTAGAATATTTAGTTACGTGCTTTTACAAATATGGTCTCTTATTCTAATCCTTAATTCCTGTCTGCTTCAGCATTGAGTACTTCACTTTTTTGTTTGTTTGGACATTATATTTTGTGAACATTCCTACATTTTTGGGTAGAACACAGCATGTTTTTAATGTAAACGTTTCCACGATGGAGATTTTCTGTGGAAGTAGACAGGTTGCTACAGTAAACCCAGCTGACACTCCCGCCCAGCGCCAGCGCCATTGGCACGCGCTGTCCTGCCTCAGCCCCTGCCCCCCTGGACAGGCGGGGCCCTGGCGGGGTATCCTTCCATCTGTCAGTGCTGCTCTGCGCATCTCCACGTTAGACAAGGACTTTTCTCCGTCACCCCCTAAGCATAACCATGGTTATGCTTACTGCTATCATTGCACTTAAAAATGTTAATAATAATTTGTTATACTCCTTCCATATCTGGCCATATTCAGATTTCCTGGGCTATTTCATAAAGGTTTTTTAATATTTGGTGTGTCTGAATCAGGATGTGTGCTTGGTAGATGTGCCCCGTGAGTGTGTGATTCTGTAAATTCTCTCCCCTTCTCTGTCCCCTCCTCAGTCTGCACAGTTGGGGGCTGCCGCGTGTCAGAGGGCCTGGGTTTGCCGACTATCTCTCGGCATTGCTTGCCAGCTGCGTTGCCCCCAAATTCCCTGCAAAGTGGTAGTTATTCCCACAGGACTGTCGTTGATGCTCTGTTTTTTAGCAAGAACACTTGGTAGTTGTGTTGTATACGTTTTATAACTTCTACTGTTAGATTACTTTGAAATGATTTCTACTCTTTATATCTGTTGCAAGAAATAAATACATCTTTTTGTTTCTCGTAGGGCCTAAAACTGCCTTGCAATGAATACTTGATGCTTTAAAATTTATATAAATAATGAATTTTATCCTTCCAAGAACAAAGTGTTTATAGTGTGAATACTGGTTATAAGTTTAACTAAACAGTTTAGAAAGTATTTATGATCAAATCTTAAATTTAAATTAGGAAAATGGAATTGTGTATTAAATAGATTTTGTTTGTTTTGTTCTGTTTTATGTCCAGATATAACTATGTCAATTTTAAAATTTCCATCAAAATAGAAAAGCATTGCAATTCTATGTAAGTAAGGCGTAGTAGACATTTAGAGATTGGGGCATGGGGGGATCTTTAAAGATGCTAGAAGGAAAAGTGTGGTCTTTGGCACTTTCTGTCTCATAAGGTGTTGATCCTCTTGCCAACGTTAGTTATCTGCAGAGCCTCCCCAGGTGAGGGCCTCACTGTAGGTGAAGAATGTTTGTCTCACCAGTGAGGGCTATGGAAGTTAGTCTGATAGCGCCTCTACCGTCTATGATCCACAGTTAAAGTGCTCTGTTTAACGTCAGTGACTTTTTTAGGAATTGCTCTGTGTGCTGATATACGTCAGAGCACACATGTGTATGTCGAATCTTCTCTGTGCTTCCCATTAGTTCAGACAACCTGGAGCTCCATGAAACTCTCAACGATGATCCAGGAAGCCAACGCCATCAGCAGCAAAGTTAAGAGAGAGTACGTTTTTGGCAGGTGAGTCACTGATCATCCTAATGGCAGAGTGAAGGAGCTACCTTCCTGTGACTTGCGAACTTTCCTAAAGACGCAGCGCTCTACGGTGCCGGCAGGACAGCCTACGGCAGTGAGCGCGTGGTAGGCAGAGCCTTCGTAGGTGCTTTAGGATTCACTGGTTTTCTTTTGAGTTGAAAATTCAGTATTTCACATTTGAAAAGGAATAGCATCATTAAGATGTTTTGGATTTGTAAGTTTTTATAGAAGTTGTTTTAATGGAATATACTAGACATGATTATCACTACAATAATTCTTAGCAACAGTGAGATTTAATCAGTGGGCTGAACCTTTACGGAAGTTACTCTACTTCGGGAAGCTCTCAGTGTCGACGGGCACGCGTGAGCCTCCTCTGGTCTCTTCTTCAGACACGACGCGTCCGGGGAGGGCCGTGGCTGTGACACGTGTGTCCGGGTGCAGAACGTGCGGCTGGGCGTCTCCGCTTTCTGGAGCCTTGAGAAGTTCGAATCGAAGCTGGCAGCCATGAAGGAGCTCTATGAGGTCTGGATGTTACTCACCTCTCTCTAAACCTTTCGAAATAAAAAATATAAAAGCGATGTGTAGTCGGTGAAGAAAAATTGGCAAATAGAAGAGAAGGTGACCCGCGTTACCCAAAGCGGCCGGCCGCAGCAGCCGGGTGTATTTGCTTTACTTTCGCCTGTCCATAGACTTCACTGGAGTCTTCATGTAGCTGTGACTCTCACGGAGACATTTAGTGCTGAGTCTGGTATAATTGTGTCATGTATACTTTATTGTTATGATTGTGTGTTTTTAAAAGTTTGTGTGTAAGCTTAAGGGGAGAAGACGTTAGAAGACAGCGCAGTGTGCACCCTTTGAAACCATCGCCAGCACTTAGTGACCTGCAGCTTTGCATGTTGGCGTGTCACATGCTCCGCTTTTGGGGGTTTGCAGCAGCTGGTTGTTCAGTAGTCAAAACTGCGAGAGCGCCTGCCTGTTCATGTTCACCGTCTTGTTTCCTTGTCTTCTACTTCCTAAAATAAGAGCTTTCTAAATCACAGTTTGATGCTCACAATTTCTGTGTCAGAAGTTTTGCCATTGACCAGTGTTACCAGTGTGTTTTAGTTCGTGTTTTCATTTAATTCCTGACTCAGGCTTTGACTCCTTGCTTGTGGGGAAGTGTGTGTTTATGTCCTTTGAACTTTTTGGCAGGTTAAGTGTGGGGGATGAGTTAATATATTTGTAAAAGTTCTTACATATTTTGATAACAAACCCTTTATTTTATATTTATATTGTACACTGTTCCCCAGATTATATTGACCTTTTCTTGGTTTCATTTTGTTAGACAGTCATTAAGTTGGCATATTTGAATCTAGCAGTCTGGACATCTTATTGAAACATTGTCTACTTCTCTGCATTTTCTTTATTTTTGTTTTAAACGTTTACATCTTTGCGTCACATAAAATTTATTATGATGTACTTGAAAGGTTTAAGTATAAAGTTAATTTTTCTCTATATTATTATCTTGTTCCTAAAACATTTAGTAGATACTTACAACTAAATTAAATTGTTGCTACTACTTGTTAAATATCTCACATTTAAATAATGTGACTCTGTATGGAATTACATTTTATACTACTTACTTAGTGACAAGAATGAAGATATCACATATTAAAAATTATTATAGCCTTAATGCTTGAATTATTTATAAAGTCAAGTCCTGGTTCTTTGGAAAGACGAGCATGTGGTTTTAGGAGTGGGCAATAGCATTTCAAGAAAGAACGAAAGCATTTTATAATTATATTACATGTAAAATTGTATGCTAATAAACAGTAATTTTCTAGAAAGAAAAGACTTTCTAGTAAAAGATAAATCATGGAAGTTGACTTAATAGATGAATAACCATGCAAAAAATTAAAAAGGTTGTCAACAGACCAGCCTCCAAAAAAAAATTGGGGGGAAGAAGATGTCAGTCCGTTGATTGTCTGGGTAAGCTCGTTTGAATGTCCAAAGACCAGGTAAGTCCTATTCTATTTCAATGACTAGGACCTCACAACCGGTAGTGTCACAGTTCTCGTATGCTGCTAGAATAGCTGATGAACATCAGAACAAACGAGAGCCACAGAAATGGGGAAAACGATTCAGAAGAGAATTACCAACCAATCTTTTTTTTTTTTGTTAAATTTATTGGGGTGACGTCTGTCGGCAATAAAGTTTCCAGGTGTACAACTGACCAATCTTAGTATGAGCACAGCTATAAAAACTTTGAGTGAAAAGGAGCAAATCAAACGCAGAGGTGTGCTCAGTGCTTGTCTGTGCTCAGGTGGGGCTCATTCCGGGAACGTGGTGCGTTCATGACAGAAAACCCTTCAGAGCTCGGGCAGTGGGGGTCTGTCTGTAAGTGGTGGTCTTGTGAATGGGTAGATTTCTTCCTTTGTGTTATAAATAATGTCCTAACTTTCTATGATGAATGTGAATTGCTGATGTGATTAGAACCAAAAACAAAACCAAAACAAAACAAAACCAAAAAACCATATTTGAGGTCATTTAATCATTCCTGCCTTGATGTGGTAGGTGAGTTACCCCATTTTTACCTTCCTTCCTGTTTCCAACTCTTCACTGCAGTATTCTTATCTTGTTTTTCCATATAATTACACTACTTCTGAATGAAGCTCCAATAAAGTATTTTGTTAAATTTTAATTGTGATTGCTTTAAATGTTTAAAATATAGATTATTATCGTCAGTCCATTCAACCAGGAAGTGATTGAATCTTCACATCAGATTGTTCTTTTATTTATCTTCCGAGGATTTTGTCGTTTTTGTTTTCTGAATAATGTAATGATTTCTGCTGATTTTATTAGTAGAGCTCTTTTCATATAATTCCTACCATCATATGATTAATTTTTCACTTGATCAGGAATGTGATTTTTTTTTTTAGACTTTTATTAGATAACCTGTAATTTTGCTAATTTTACATTTTAAATGTGACAAAGTATTTAAACTTTCTTCTTAGTTGCTAAGCACTTTAAAATTCATAATTAATGGAAACTGTATGTTTTATGTTTCCTAGAGTAACAGTAGTAACAAGAGAGAGGCTGTCTTCTGTGACCCTGACGATGAATGGGAACCTGATGTTACAAATGCAGCAGTATCTTCATTTTCTAGAAGGAGGTAGAGACATTTTTGTTACTGGTTTTTCTGTGCTGGGTTTACACACACATCATTTTCTTATTTTAAAAGCATTGTCTATTGTCCGGAAGATACATCTGTGCAGGGGACCCAGGGACATAAGAGAAATAGTATGTTGCAGATCCAATTACAGCCCTCAGGACATTAAGTTGTCTGCTAAGTTAAAACAGGAACAAAAAATGTTCAGTGAGCGCAAGCTATGAAACTGAGCCGCGTTCATCACTCTTCAGCTGCCCGCGCTCGCAGCCTGGCATGCTCTCTGATGCTATATTGTGGGTACAGAATGCGGAGCGTGGGCACCACAGAGGGACATATCCCGCCCGGGGCCGGAGGCCTTGGTGTGACAAGTGCCGCTTATGAGCTAAGACACAGGAGTCTAAACAGCGAGAGGAGGCTTTCCCAGGAGAAGTCCCGTTTTGACCCCAACGTGCAGATGAGCAGGCAGACGCTGCTGGTGCTGGGGGCCGTGGTCTGGGAGCCAGCGTAGCTGCAGGTTTTCGTTTGTGAACAAATACTTCTTTCACACTTAAACAAGGCTACTGTCTGCCATGTTCTGAGGATAAGAGATGAATACAGAATGCCTGCAACGCTCAAGGAGCAGGAACTGGGGGAGCTGGAGGGACAGGTTCATGCCCCTGAGGCCGGGTAGCCAGGAGGGAGGGTCCGTGTGGGCGTGGCTGGCAGTGTCCCCTGAGATGGAGGGCGAGGTGCCTTTATTGTGAGCTTCCCAGGGGAGCTGAGGGGTGCCTGGGGTCTGGAACTCTGACAGCGGGATTTGGGAGTTGTCAGGAGGCCTGAGCCGATAGCGTTCACACAGCAGAAGCTTCATTGTCACCGAGAGCGCTTGCCGGGTGCTTGCTGAGCGCCTCACCTAGAACTTAGCCCATGGGTCTGGTCCAGTTCTCCCCCCGAGGCTCTCACAGCCATCACTTCTTTGTGGTCATCGGCTGCTTCTGGTTTTTTCCTGAGCCTTGAGCTCAGGGAGCCCAGAGCCGGTACATAACGGTCCTCCATGAATGCCTGTTCTAGTCAGTTAAGTAACGACGCTCATACCACCACCTGTAGAGTCAGAGTCTCGCTCAGTGGAGCAAATGAGTGTAGCCCTTGGTGCAGATGTGTAGAAATCCGCGCCCGTTCTCTGTAGGGAGCTCGGGTGAGTGTTCTTGCTGCCGTGCTGCCGCGTGGGGGGCAGTGCTGACCTCGTGGCTTCTCTTCACTCAGGAGCAGGAGCTTGATGAGGAACAGAAGGGTGTCCGGCTGCTTGCACAGCATCCAGGTCCACCCACGTCAGAGCTCACATCCTCCACGTCCACCAGGTACGTTCTCGCCACAGTGATGTTGACGAGGGCCCTGTGGTGGCCCAGCTGTGTGCACCGTGTGCTCATACATGTGAGTGACGTCTCCCAGAGGCGTGACGTGTTCACGGGGTAACCATTGGCTTGAACCTGTTCTGATTACACGGAGCAGAGACGCCCCTTGTAACATGCCTTGCTCTAGGCCTGTTTCTCCAGCTCGTGAATGAATCAGATTAATGTTATTTCTATTATGACGTGTATATTTACTAGGTTTATGTGGTTTGATGTAACTGCCATTGTTTGCATGGATTTGGTTTCCTCCGCGTTACTGAAAAGTACAGAGAGGATTAGAATAAGGTGACCAGACGTCCCACTTTGGGCGGGACAGTCCCGATTTTTAACAATTTGTCCCGCGTCCCGCGGCGTTTTAAAAAAGTCCTGATTTTTTGGAAAGAATGCACGACCAGCTAGGGAACGGCGGGAGATAGACCCAGTTTTTAATCAAGAACCCCCTCCCCCCAGTCCATGGTGTCCCGCTTCACCAATATTACAATCTGGTCACCTTAGATTAGAAGCAAGGGCCGCTCGGCTGCTCGTGCTGCGGTTGAGGGCCTGGTCTTTGGAGGCAGGTGCTTGGTTCTGACGGGTCTGTGTTCACCCGGTTCTGGTGGGTCTGTTCACCCGGTTCTGACGGGTCTGTGTTCACCGGGGCACCTAGAAGTGGGGACGGCGGGCGGGAGGCACCGCTGCGCTGAAGGCCCTGACGCCCGGCTCTGCCCGGCGCTTGCCGGGGGCGCGTTTCCAGCTCGGTGCCCGAGCCCAGCGTGGCGTGGTGGTTTCTGCTGAAGCAGGATCCGTGGGGAACCGCGCACCGTCTCCTCCGATCCTGCAGAATCGCCGCTCCCGGGGATCTGCAGGGAGCTGATCGGCGCGTCACTGGCGGCGCTTGCCCGCGGTGCCGACGAGGAGGGCAGCATGGCGGACAGCCTGCTGGGGCAGCTCGGGGCAGCTCAGCGTGGGCTCCGGGCCGTGTCCCAAGCCCACGACGACCAGGACGAAGACAGTCAGGACGACCGTAAGCCCCCGAGCCCGGTCCCCGCCCGCGTCACCTCGCGCCTTTCCTGACCGCGAGCTGCTTGAACGGTGTCTCGTAGGCGTCCTGTCTGTGGAGGGGACGCCTCCCAGGAATTCTCCTTGTGTTACAGTGTTCTCTTCGGCCCCGGCGGCCCCGGCGGGCGCCCTGCAGGCCGCGTGCGCCTTCCGGCAGCTGGTGGCGCTGGCCGCGCACTGGCGGAGTGACGGTGCCCCGGGCAGCAGCGCAGCCGGGCTGGAGGACGCGCTGAGACAGGAGCTGGGGGAGCTGGGCGCCCACCTGCAGCTCTTCCTGCAGGTGAGTCAGGACGTGGGGGCCTCCCCAGCTCCCATTGTCCTTGGAGTGGGTTCCCGACACCGCACGTCTGTCATGAGTGACGGAGCCACAGGTCCTGGCGTGGGCACGGGGGTGGGGCTTGCACTCAGCACAGGTCCTGGCGTGGGCACGGGGGCAGGGCTTGCACTCAGCACAGGTCCTGGCGCGGGCACGGGGGCGGGGCTCAGACTTTAGCTCGGGTGGTCCCCTCATAGCCCAGGTGTGGGGCTGACGTCAGCACCGTCCTATAGACGAGAAGTGGAAGCACAGGTGGACAGTAGCCCGCTGGGTGTCCCGTGAGCCCTGAGTGACAGGTGGGACGTGAGCCCTGGCCGACTTCCCACCGCTGGGCTCTGCTGAGCACCCGTGCAGGCTGCTCTGGTCATGGGCGTGGCTCCAGCTTGTGCTCCGTGACACAGGCCTGCTGCCACATCCACAACGGGGACGGGGATCCTGTTGCCCGTGCCAGGTGGGACCGGGTGTGGCTGTGAGGAGGGCGTCACTGGGAAGCGTGTGGTCTGTCACATCTGGTCTGGAGGCGGCACCTGCTCTGCACACCCGCTCAGGGGCCACCTGAGTCCAGAGCAGCAGGATAGGACAAGTGACAAGGACGGCTAGGCGGGCCTTCTCTTCGGGGAAGTTTCCGAAAGTTGCCGTATGACATCTCTGTTTATCTTTGGCCAGAACTTTATCACACAACTACGTCTGGCCACAGTATTATTGGGAAGCGTATTTAAAATTGGATAACTTGGCTTCATAACCAAATGTTCTAGGTCATTTGGACAGATCTTCCGGTGCCCACTGAAGGCATTCTGTTACAGAAGTTCAGTGCATCGGATACTTCCTGAGGGTCAGTTATGAAACTTGCTAGGGTTTAGAAATCTTTATTCTGTTGCTTAGTCCAATTGAAATCAAATGCTTAGTCTCCTCAGGAGGTCTTTCTGGGTCTCCCCAGGACGTGGTTTGACATTGATTTATTCTGCTGATAACCCTGTGCTTCGGCCCTCACGCCTGTAGATGTGCCGTGTGTACAGCCTGCACACCTCCGCGTTCTGGGCAGGTGGAGGGGCCGTGGGGTCCTTTGTCACAGAACCCGCCATGTGGCAGGTGCTCAGGCAGACGCTCGTCATTGAACTGATCATAAGTGCACTTTGGAGTCGTTGATACAGATGCTGAGGACACAGGCTGTAAGGCAGAGGCGGACGGGTGTGGGCGGAGTGGCCAGGACTCGTCTCTGACCGGGGGACATGGGAGGGCTGGCCGGGGGCAGAGCCGGAGGCTGGGCCAGGGTCTGTCTGGGGCAGGAGCGGCACAGGGTGGTCTGGCAGTGAGACTTCAGAGCCAGGGATGGAGCTGCCACGAGCAGCCCCAGAGCCGCATGGCCTGTGGAGAGCCCTCGCTCGACCCCGTGCGGAGCTCATCGTGTGTCCTTGGCAGACTGCTCACCTTCCAGGCTGCGTTTCCTCACTGGAAAGCAAGAGCAGCCGGGCCCACCTGGCAGGGTCGCTGGTGGTGTGGAGGGCGTTACCAGATGGCCCCTGTGGGAGTCAGGGGTGTAGTTCCGTCCTGCCGTCCGTGGTCTGGGCAGCACCTGGTACTTAGCAAAGGGGCTGTGGCCTGTGGGAAGGGTCTTGTGTGAGGGAGCTCGGAGCTGAGCACAGGGCAGTCACTGGCTGCATGTCCCAGCGCAGTGTCTGAGTGGTGCTGGCAGGTTCCCGCAGGCAGGAGACGCGTGCGGAGGCACCAGGCTGCAGGCGACCGGCCAGTTTAGGGAGCGCCCCTGTCCCCCACCCCCCTGGGTGTACGCCTGGCGTGGAAGAAGCCTTCTGTTAGAAGGCGTGTTTTCCCCTGTCTCTCCCCTGTGGCCCTGAGAAGAGGAGACGTCTGTTAGCCGTCCATCAGAAGACTGTCGGGGCAGGAAGAGGTTGGAGGCAGAAGAGCCGCCATTCCGTTCCTTTCTGTGCGCTCCCGTCTCCATCGCGTCCTCTCGGTTCCCTGCGGGCTCGCCCATCTGCTGGTGTGAAAGGCCTCGTAGCTCAGTCATTTTATCATCGTTAGTGGGTTGTGTGTTTTCTGGTTCTGAGACTTTTATGCAGAATTTATTTTCTTCACATTGTTTTTCTTTAACTCTCCTATACTCTCATGTGTCTGATGTCCTTACTGGTCCATTTTATCTTATAGGGATGCTGTTCAGATATTTCATCGATGGTGAGAGATGCTGAAAATAAAGTCAACCAAATTGTACAAGAAGCTGTGAAGTATGTGGGACAGTTAGCGGTTCTGAAAGGGAACAAACTGCATTTTCTGGACAACAGTAGTGATAAGGCTGCCAGCGTCCAGGTAGGTTAGCAGCATTCGCTCGGGGAGACTTCGTCTGTGTGGACATGTGGACTGCTGATAAGTGTCAGTAAATACAGTTAGGTGTTTCTATGTTAAAACAGCTCATACTTGTAATAGTTTAGCAATAAGATTTGAAATGGTCTCAACCAAGGTTGACTGAGTGCTGGCTAATTTTGGGAGTTCTCACTTCACCTCTTGGGCCTTGGGTTTGGTGATAACCAGCCACCGTGGATCGTTCGCTCAGCCAATCAACACTGAGGAGCGCTGTAATTCTAGAACGTTTGTATCTGCGTGCTTACGAGTGTTGTGGCTGTTGAATGTTACTGGGCTCTGGCACCATAGTATCCTGCCAGAGGCATCCATTCTTCACAACATGTTGCATGTGGGACACTAAGTTACAGATTTGCTAGTTTGCTTCCCTTATGGACGTTAGTTCTTATTCCAGCTTTAGTTGAATTTAATAAACTTGGAATGTAGTAATTTCTAAAGTAAGCACAAAATATAACAATTATTCGATAATTTTTAAAAAATGTATAAAATTGAATTTGCCAGGTAATGCTTAAGCCACTTTTTCCAGGAGGATTTTCTGGACGCCCTTTGGGATGGAGTGTGCTCAGGAATGAGGATGCTGTTGGATTCCGGGATAGAAGCAGCGAGAGAACTTCACCAGGAACTCCTGAGGCAGAGCACCCAGGATGAGGTAGGAGGGACAGAGCGTGTGCGACTCAGTGACTCAGATTTTTATACATTTGTGTATTTTAATTAGTGTTAAATTGTTCTTGTTGAAAAGGCTGATGCTACCAGTATGTCTTGGTGATATTTTCCCAATGAGTCCTGGTTACTGGGTCTCTGTTCATCTTTTCTGGGTCCAGCGGCAGCTCTCAGCTCAGGACCCGGCTGCGGGTGACCCCCAACCACCCAGCAACGTGGAGCGGTAGTGCCACCTCGTGGTCACTTTCCGATTGTCTTTTTTTTCTCTTTTTCTCCCCTTCTCTTTGTTTACGGCTCTCCTTTTCCCCTTACTGATCTCCTACCTTGAACCAAGTATGTTGCCGGGGCCTCACATCAGTGATTTCGTATCGAGATACAGAACCAGTGAGGAGTCAGTGACGTCCTGACATAAGCCTGCCCCCCCCACGAAGCCCAAAGCCGGCTCTGAGGTGGCACGCGAGGAAGGCGGGTGCGACCCCGGCACCTGTGTTTCAATCCTGCTCTGTCACCCACGCTGCAGCTCTGACCCCGGTCACTGGACTAGATGCTGCCCACACTCGTGGCGAGCATCACCACTCTGCAAGTGGGGGACGGGTCCCCTCGTGATCACTGTGCTGGCGCACCTGTCGGCCCTGAGCACGGCCGTGCATCCTCTGTGCTGGGCGCGGAAGCCCGGCTCGCTGCGGTGTTGTGAACCGCTGTCCTTGCCCTGACTCATTGTTGAGAGCTGCCATCGGTTGGGGATTAGGACAGTGAAAGTTCACATCTTAGGGCTGTGAATTCCAGAGACTTGTCTGTCCCAGAATCTTGTTGGAACAGCATGTTAACCCGTTCTGCCCCTCCCCTCTCTCTCTTGCTGGATTGTCGGCTGGGACGGGCTCTCCTACTTCATTGCAGTCCCAGCGACATGAAGCCCACCTTCCGACTTCTGGCCTCGCCCAGGCTGCTTACATGTGAAAGGACAGCCGTGTGATAAAACGCTCTGACTTCTCTGTAGGTCACTCAGCAGATGAGCGCTGATGCCCTGGCGCTGACTGGGTCTCTCGAAGACATCTTTGCTGAATGGAAAACAGTAAGAGGATCTCTGTGTACACGGCTTTGTGTTAGTTTTCTGTCGTGTGCGCTGTCGCTGCACAGGGTTCAGGTGTGGGTGTGCCCAGCGCGTCTTTATCAGCTGTGCAGGTGGGGCTCGTGTGTAGCTCTCTGCTCCGCCCTCCCGGGCGTGGGCTGGCGAGTGTTAGTGCCATGGAAGGCGCTGCACACGCTGCTGAGCCCGGTGCCTCTGTCTCGCTGGTGCTAGCTTAGCGACTGTCAGCAAAGCATTTTATTCTCACGTCACAGTAAACAGAAAAATATGCACTAAGTATGTGACCAGTGTGTTAAAGGGGGGAGAAATTTCGGTGGCTTGAAAATTTTTATTTAAATAAATAAATGGGAGACATAAAGTTATGAGCATCTTTTATGGTGTTGGCTAGTAAATGACACTGCTATTGTCCCATCATGTAACAGGGTGATGGGACTTTGATTTAAAGTTAATTGAAGTTCATTCTTCTTTCTTCTGAAAACAGTCTTGTTAGCATTGCTTCTTGGTCTTGCTGGTAGAAATAGATGTGCACACTGGTGAGGAAATGTCACTTGTTTTCTTGAAGACAGTATCCTGACACATTGACTAACCCTACTCCACGGAGCCCACTCTGTATTTCTAAAATGTTCACTTTATTTATACAGAAAAGTTCCAGGACTCGGGCACACGAAGGAAATTCTGGATCCCATGATTTGAAGAGGATGGTTGATCTTGCCCCACAATTCTTAAAGTTAAAGCAGTGCTTAGAGCAGGCGATTCAAGTTATTCTTTCTGCCCCGACAGGTATGCTTAGTGGAGCTTGGGGTTAATCAGAACTTTGTTGTTTAAGGAACCTCAGCCATCTTTGCATTCTAGTCTCAGTCGTTGACTGAAGCCCAGTTAGTCCTACTTCGTTGACATTAATGAGCAGCACAGGAACTTGTGTGATGAGAATCGCACTTAATATATCCAGGCACTTCTGCCTAAACAGTTGGATCCTGAAAGAAAACCCAGGCGCTTACTTAGCAGATAAGCAGGACAGTGTCCGCTGGTGTGGAATTGTCCTGATGGCGTCACGAGGCTGGTGGAGCTGATAAAGGCCTGAGGAAGAGGAAGGCGCCTGACCTCTTTCTTGTTCCCACGCAGGACGCCACAGTGGCGGGCAGCTCCTGGGGACCTGCATGGGGCGTCTGCGCAACGTGGCCGGGGCTTTCCGCGGGGACGGCAGCCTGTGTGCTCCTTCCATGGATGGCGGTGCCAGGAGCCGTGGGGCGCTGGACTCCGCAGCCCAGTCCCTTCTGCTGTGTCTGGAGGCCGCAGCGGGAGCTGCTTCGCTGGGACCCCGGGACTCTCATCATCTGAGTGGTAGGACAGGGCGCTGGCTGCCCCCGGGGAGCAGGGCCGACCGCGAGCCGGAGTGCAGGGCAGGGGCGCAACACGTGGCGGCCCTGGACCCTGAGCGGCGTGACCGCCTTCGGGACGGCAGCGGGTAGGCGGTTCCCTGCAGGACAAGGTCAAGGGCGGGAAGTCGGTGCGAGAACGTCAGAGGCGCGTGATGGACTCATGCTGCCGCCACGGGACGCGGGCAGCCCCTTGGAACGCGCGCACCATGTGGGCACCGCATGGGCACCGCACTGCACTGCAGCACAGGCGGAGGTGAGCTCACACCCAGGGCACGCTCGTCCCTCTGGTTTCTCACTGCCTTGAATTTGAAATAGTTCAGCATCGTTATGCGATCCGGTTGCCTCACAGCCTGCGTGGAAATGGTTTTTCTCGTGAGTGGAAGCCCAGTGACCGGTCACCGTGGTGCCGGCGCCTTCTCTCTGCGAAGAGCCAGATGCAGCCGGTGTGACTCCCGCACGCAGCACACGTGTCGCTGCGGCCACTTTGCCTGTGTTGTCACAGCCAATACGCTCCTAGAGGCCTGGCCGGGGCCGTGTGAACAGTGTGCTCATGGGTGGGAGCTCCTGTCTTGTTGCCACGTGAGCGTGTTCTGCTCTGAAC
Organism: Craseonycteris thonglongyai; assembly: GCA_004027555.1. NCBI lineage: Eukaryota > Metazoa > Chordata > Mammalia > Chiroptera > Craseonycteridae > Craseonycteris > Craseonycteris thonglongyai. The sequence continues at coordinate 59,443 of PVKE010001462.1, forward strand.
TTGTACAGGAACCTCTCACATGGCTGCGGGCAGGGTCGTCCCAACACCCAGTATTTAACCTGTAGTTTCTGCTCCCTTGGGACTTCGCCGGTCAGGGACCCTCAGTGCCTTTGTACAACTGTGTGCTTTTAATATATATATATTTATACTATTCAATAAATTGTTATAATAAATTGTTATACAGCATGTAACTGAGTGGTGAAGAAAACATTGGCTATTAGAATTGTGCACTAATAATTGATGTGAAAAGAGAACGCCCTTAATAAATCTTGTCTAAGGTGTTTTTTATTTTATTGCATTTCTTCATTGACTTTATGCCTTTATTATTTTATTGCCCCGCCTTGGCAGTAGCTCTCCTGGTATTGCACACCCAGCACGTTCCGACACGGAGCAGACGGTACCATTAGGGTGACATCTATCAACACATGTTCTCGTAAAGGCAAGGCTGTGCCGCTGTGTGGCTGGTTGTGTCTGGCACAGACTCACCCCCACGCACACTAGTGACAAGGGCGCAGGCTTTGACTCGTTGCTCGCGCATGTGGAGTGACTCCCCGCGGGGCTGCTGAGGGCGGCGCTGGCCTTGGGTCCTCACACCCAGGCCCCTGGGCCGCAGAGGAGAGGGCCGCCCACGGTGCCGGCCGCCGGGCTTCAGGCAGCAGCGGTGACAAGCAGCCGCTCTGCACGGTGCTGACCGCCCACTCTCCATCCACCGCCAGCTGCGGGCACAGCGCGGCCCGCACCCTTCATCACGCTCTGCATCCGCCAACCCTTTCAGTGCGCATGTTTGCACACGTCTCTGCCACCAACAGGCTCGGGGACACTAGGGAGTGAGTGACACGAGGCACAGCCCGGTGGGCACGTCCTGCGTGACGTCTACCTGGATTTAGCAAAGCATTTCCTCGGCTTGGCTAATCTGCATGCTTGAATTGGATTGGTCAGTTCCGATGCAAACGAGGGTGTAATGGTGCAGTTCTGATTGGCCGGGGCAGGTCTCCACACACCATTGGTCAGATCGCAAGACCAGGAACTCCCTTATAAGGAAGGGCCAGGTCAGGGGCAGGAGGCTCAGAGCTCACCTGTGGCTTTTCGGGAGCTGCCGGGCACGTGAGAGGCCATCGCGACCCGACGGCGACCGCCGCTGGGCTCCGGTGACAGACAAGCCCATCTCGGCAGGTGTGCTTCTTACCCGGGTTCCCAATCGCCTCAGCCTCTGGTGCAGCAGTTCATCAGGTAGGCGTGTGCACCGGGCTCTGCACGCTGCCGTCACGGTGTGCTCCTCACCGCTTCCCACGGTCTCTGCTCCTTGCACGGGTCCGGCTGTCTCGTGTCCCGTTTTCTGTAAGGCCTACGAGCTTGGGGTCACCCCATACAAGAAAATGCAATGCACGCAGGAGCTCGGAGCTCCGGGAAACGTCCAGGAGTTTTCCGGAATGGCCTTGGCCGACTCTTTAGGGAGAAAAAGCCGCGTCTGCACTCAGAGGCGGCCGGGCTGTTACGGGAGCCGGGGAAGTCCCTGTCCCTGTCCTGTCCGGGGCCACCTCCCCAACAGGCGCCGGGTGAGGTGTGCGCCTCCAGCACGGGGTTTGGTCCCCACAGCAGGCCTGCAGCCCGACTAGAGTGTTTCTGTCCTCACTTCCAGACGAGGATGCTGGTGTCCCCAGCAACGGTCCCTGCTCGTGGGCTGCTGGCCAGCACTCGCCCCTGAGCCGGTGGCCAGCAGGTGGAAGGCGTGTGCTTCTTCCCAGCCCACCGGTTGGCTGGGGGCTTCATGCCTCTGCCCTTTCCTGCGACTGCCCAGCGGCGGGCCGTTCCCACCTGCCTTCTGGTAAAACAAACTCGGAAGATCGGCTGGGGGCTTCATGCCTCTGCCCTTTCCTGCGACTGCCCAGCGGCGGGCCGTTCCCACCTGCCTTCTGGTAAAACAAACTCGGAAGATCGGCTCTGGGCTTCGGGTGCATCTGGCCTGTGTCGCGTGTCAGCCCGGGAGGGGCCGCCTTGCTGGGCTGGGGGGCGGGTGTCCCCGATACGTCATTCATCCTTTGGTTGATAGGGCACTTTACAGCCTCTGGGGCGGGCAGGGGGCTGTGCACATGCCCCATTTGTTATTCATCAGCTTCATCCTCCTCATGGTCCTCCCCCCACGCACGCCTCCTCTGCAGGGGAGGGGCGTGGCCACGGCTCAGGTGTGTGCAGGTGAGTCCTTGCAGCCACCTGTGTGCATCCCGAAGGTGTTCGGAGCACGGGGACTTTCACTCACCTCGCTGGGAGGTGGGAAGCGAGGGTCTCACACATCGAATATGTCCGTTCAGCCCTTCGGGGCTGCTGGGCAGCTTGCTGAGACGTTACTGCCCCACGTCCTGCCTCAGGAGCGGACACTGGGAATCGAGCGTCCTACAGATCAGACCCTTCCGCACGGTGATGACAACGTGAACAAGCTTGCTTGTAAAAATGTGTGAAAAGTAGAGACATCAAAGAAGGGGATAAATGCCACCCATGGCCCTTACTACACAGAAGTGATCATTGCTCTATATTTAGAATCCTGATTTCTTTTTATTTTTTTTGTTTAGGTTTATTATATCATTTGAGTGTAAGAGAGAGAGACAGAGAGAAGGGGGAGGGCCCAGAGCCGTCTCCATAGTTGCACGTCATCAGTTGTGATGTGGTTTCATTCCACACAGGTGGGTGTGGGGGCAGGTAGGGCAGGAACCAAACCAGGGAGGGTTCAGCACGTGGGTTTGCACGGGCCGGGGCCGGGACTCGCAGTTGCAAGGCAAGCAAGCGCTCAACCTGTCGAGCTGTCCCGTGCCCCTAACTCTGATGTCTCTCGTCTTTTTTCACACACACGCACGCTGATGGTGGGCATCCCGCTAGGGCGTGCTTGTCTCCTTTCGCGTTGTACATTTCAGGCACACGTTCCTGTCCATTAAGCATTTTTCAGGATAGGACTTGGGTGTGTTCCTGTGGGTGCACATGGCAGCGTGTCCTTGGTAGGTTAGCCCTTGTGGGGTCTCGGAGCCGTCACCCAGAACATTAATTTTCATTGGTCATGCGAAAGGGAGAGGTGACCCGGCGGAACGTGAAGCGTCAGCAGAACTCCAGCTAAGTTGAATGCTATTTTAATGTGCCATTTAATAACCCATTTCTCACACTAATGAGCTGCTTCCCCCTGCTCCTAGCCTGGACTGAAAATCCTAGTTAATTCAGGTTTTTCTTGAGCTTTGAGGTCGGTAGGGTGTCTGGGAGCACTTGGAGCAACAGGCAAGCAGTGACCCTGGGGGGCCTTTGCTGGAGTTCGTCCCCAGCGATCACAGACGTGACATCCTAGGCTCAGTCGCTTAACTGAACGGGGGCCCCAAGCCCTGCCAGCTGTGGGCGCTCCCCCCACCTTCGGCTCTTGGTTCCATGTAGAAAGTCCGGTTTTAGTATTTCGTTGTGGACATACGACGTTACATTGGTTTCGGGGGGACCACACAGGGGTCGTGGGACGTTGAACAGGCCGGGCCTGGACACGATGCTTTCAGCGGCCAGAACCGGGTCCCCGACCACACCCGCCTGCAAAGGACAGGGGACATCGGGGGCTGGTGAGGAGCCCGGGTCTGAGCAGCTGTGGGAGCTGCTGGTGGGGAGGAGAGGCAGCGGGGGCTGGGCGTGGAGGGCCGGCCGTGTTTTCCACACATGTGGTGGCTGACCTGTCACGTGCTGGTCACGCGTAGCACAGTCAGACCTCATGTAACGACGTCCAGCGGTTCTGCGACTTCGGGTGCATAACGCGTCCTGTCTTGTCCCAGGTGAGTCCCTAGAGGCAAGAGGGAAGCCCCTAGGGCATCGCAATGACCTTGACCTCAAGGACGGCTTTCCGGGCCGTGTGCGCAGCGCTGGCCGCTGGCTGCCGGTGACCCACCCAAATCTCAAGACGGTGGGCTTAGACTTCTCGCGTTTCCCACGTGGCCTTCGTACCTGAACGTCGTCGATCCAAATGTTACAAAAGGAAAGGAAACAGCTTCATCAATGCGTTTTATTGTGGCGCATGTGTGCTCTTCATCCCGAGGAAAAATAAACAACAAACATGCATCTGAGGGCCCGGGAACCGGGTCGGGGTCCTGGGTTTGCCAAATAAAACCCCGAATCCGGGAGACAAAGGGCGCTAGTCACCCGCGGCAGCGCTCGCGGCGGCCACCAGAGGGCAGCGTCGCCCAGGACGCGGTGACCGGGCCCCACGTGGGACTCAAGTCCTCGCGTCCAAAACCCCTGGAGGCGAACAGCAGTAAAAAAAGCCAGGATTTTAAGTTGTCGTTCTTTTTTTATTTATTGTTTTAAAGATCGATTTTTATTGATTTTTTTTTTTTAAGATTTATTTTATTGCTTATTTATTTATTTTATTTTTGACAGAAAGACAGAGACAGAGACAGAGAACTGAGCTGGGGGCACACCCCAGTTCAGCATGTGGGTCCCCATGGGCCGGGCCCGGGATTCGATCCTTGGTCCCCGGGGTTGCAAAGCGAGCGCTTAACCCTCTGAGCCCTCCCGGCTTCCCCTAGTTGTTGTCGTTCTCACTATCGTGGCGAGAACCCTCTCTCTAAACACTCTCCCAAAGTTCTCCTGGGACACTCGACACCCATGTTTTCAGACCCGCGGCCACCAGACAGTGCGGCCACCGTGTGTTCCGGACACACCAGGGTCGGGTGGGTTCCGGTCGCTTCCTGCCGGCCTCCCGGCCGGGGCTCTGCTGGCTCGTTCCCGGTCGGGAGCTGGTCTGGGGGCTGAGACACATTCTCAGCTTTTCCTACCGTGTTTCCCTAAAAGTAAGACATCACCCGAAAATAAGACCTAGCACATCTGTGGGAGCAAAAATTAATGTAAGACACTGTCTTATTTTCGGGGAAACAGGGTAGTTGGGAAAAAAGAGGGGAGACGTTCCTAGGGAGACGTCCCGACCTGTTGCGAGGCGGGTCTCTGGCTGCTGTCTGACCACCCGGCCTGGCCTGGAAGCCAGGTCACGGAGGTCACGGAGGTCACGCTGTGCTTGTTCAGTTTAATGTGTGTCTAGATGGGTTTTTTTTTTTAGGGAACTAAATACGGGCAATTCCATGGATGTGCGTGGTGAGGTCTGCTGAGAAAACGTCGCTAATACAGAATAATCAGAGGAGCTGTCATTTATTGAGCTGTCACTACGGTCACGCAGTGTTTTATGGGTGTTCATGTTCAGGTCTTAAAAATTAAAATAACTTAATTTTCTTTTCAAAAGAAATCCTTTTAGAAATATATGCATTTAGGGGAAGCCGGGATGGTTCAGCGGGTTGAGCGCTCGCTTTGCAGCCCCGGGGACTGAAGATTGAGTCCCGGCCCCAGCCCGTGGGGACCCACATGCTGAACTGGGGTGCGCTTCCCATGCGGGAGCCCCCAGCCCGGTTCCCGCCCTGCACGGCCCCCGCCCACCTGTGTGGAAGGAAACCATGTGGAAAACGGATGACGTGCAGCTATGGGGACGGCTCTGGGCCTCCCCCTTCTCTCTGTCTCTCTCTGTCTCTATCAAAAAATAATAAAAGAAATCTTAAAAAAAAAAAGGATGCCTGGAGTTCTCGATGCTTTTGAAGCATTTTCAGAGATCTGAGCAAAACGAAGGGAGCAAAACCTTTCCGAAGAAGCGCTTGCCAGGTGAGCGTCACGCTGTGAAAGCAGGACGTCCCGTCCGCCCTGCAGCCGCCACCAGCCAGGCCGCTCTGCGGGGTCGCGTCCCTGACGGAGCCACAGACGCCCTCCCGCCCGAAACAGCATCAGAAGCCTGGTTTCCACGGGACAAAGTTCGTTCCCAATACCCATTTTCCAGCTTCTAAGCGTAGACTTCAAATGTCGCCCTTTATTTTTCCACAAAAAGCGCCGATTCCCGCGGGCGGCGGGGCTGGAGGGCTTTTGTCTGACGCGCCCGCTGTTTATTTATTTTGCCATTACCTGCCATGTCAGCAGGCCCTGGTAATGCCGTGTGTCACACAAAAGCAAACACAGTCACGTTACATTAATGACTGCGCGGAGCTCATATAACTGACTGGCTATAATTCTCTGCCCTCGCGCGGTAAAGAAAACATGACCCGCAGTCCTCACCAGCGTGGGACACAAAGCCCCCCGCAATTACGGATGGGCCCCGGGGTGCACGCCAGACACAGTGGATTGTTTCAAATGCTCTCCGGGGCCGTCCGCTTTCATTTTCCCGGGCGACGGATCCGTGGTGGCGAAAGCCCCGTGGGAAGTCCCCGCCTCAGCACGTTTGTGGGGTACGTCTGGTCGTAGAAGGGGAGCCCCTCTTCTGTGCTGGTGTTTGACGTCAGCACGGCCCCGCCTGGCCGCGTGACTGTCATCGCAGACCCTTTGCGCATGTTCACGTCCCCAGGTGAGGCTGGCAGGGGGACGGCCACCTACCTGGGGCCCGACATGCCGCCTGCGTTTTTAGCTGGGCTGCCCGGGGGCCCCACCCCCGGCTGCCTTTCGGGGCTGAAGGAATCTTCCTGTTGGAGCCGTTACTTGGTCAAAGCGGGCGGTGGAGACTTTTGGTAACAGCGACACGAGCCCAGGGTCTCGGGGGGAGAGACGGCACCCGGAGAAGCGGGGTCCGCCGTCGGGAGAGGTCTGCACGCCGTCCTGCTACCCGCCCCCCTCACAGGGCTGCGTCCTCCAAGTCGCAGAGAGAAACCTTCCAGCCCGGGGCCTTTCCTTCCGCGCCAACAGCCTGTCTTCTTTCCACCCAGCGCTGAGAGCAGAGCACGGATGCCCACGACCCTGTTTCTCGTCTTGCCGACGGGCCAGCGCGTGGTTGGTGACAAGGCGGCCCACCTGACAGCCCCCCGGGGGCGGGGGTCTCCCCGGGCGGGAACGGGGCCTGTGACACTGGCCAGACCTGTTTGGAACTGTTGTTCTTTGTAATTACCTTCATTAAGTGAAAGCACGTGTCAATCAACTTGGAACTTTAACCACACCGGGTAATTTGCAAGAAAAGTGCACTTCTGTCTCCCACGGGCACCGCGGAGCTTGAGGATGAGCGTGGAGACCGGTTTCGGTCATTTTGTGAATATGTAATTCCCCCCGCCACCCCCCGGCTTGCATTCGGGAATTTTATTTCATTATTTTAGTTTTTTAAAGATTTATTTTATTGTTTTTGACAGAGACAAAGAGAGACAGAGAGAAGGGGGAGGGCAGAGTCGTCTCCATAGTTGCACGTCACCCGTTTTCCACACGGTTTCCTTCCACACAGGTGGGCGGGGGCCGTGCAGGGCGGGAGCTGGGCTGGGGGCCCCCGCATGGGAAGCGCACCCCAGCTCAGCATGTGGGTCCCCACGGGCCGGGGCCGGGATTCGATCCTCGGTCCCCAGGGCTGCAAAGTGAACGCTTCACCCGCTGAGCTAAGACCATTGATTGTTTCTCCTGCAGACAAATCAGCCCAGTGCGATGGCCTCCCTGCCCCCACCGGCCCGTTAGAGGGAGCAGACGGTACCGAAGTGACCAGGACGCTTCCCGATGTGCCCGCCGCACGGCCGTGGCCCCGAAGACTCAACTCTCTGTCACGTCCAGGTCGCGGACGTTTGTCCCGCTCGTGCCCCGGGCCCGGCTCGTGTGTGCACGGCGGCTGCACCTCCTGCCGCATAAACGCCCGTCTGCTCCGTCCCCGGAAGGGCTGGAGACTGGGACTCAGTGATGTTCCCCAAGTGGCAGTGCTACGTCCCCATAATGACACGAACCGTGTGCCTTTCACCTGGGCCGTTTTTTGTTTTGTTTGTTTGTTTTTAAGGGAATTTTCAGTCGCCACTGAACGGCAGCTTCCGAGTGTGCGACGCGGCCGAAACGTTTTAGTAAAACTCGGGAGCTGAGCCCCCAACTCCCTGGACAACGGTTGTGCTTTTGTAAAGAAACTGCCGAAAGTTCCACAAACCTCCGGCCGGTAGGTGGCTCCAGGTGAACTTGACATTAGGTACGTCGGGGTGGGGGTGGGGCGGGGACCCTGTATTTGGAACGAGGGACCCTCTCACCCGGCTCCGCGTCGGGGCGGCTGTGAGCTCGCCCGGGAAGCCGGGACATCTGTTTGCAGCCGCGTGTTCCTCTTGGCTGCCCCCCGATTGCATTTCCTCGCGCAGGTCCCGGGCTTGTCAGCGCGGCCAGGGTCTGTTAAGCATCACCCGGGAGCCTCCATTAAGCCCGAGGTTCAGGGCTGAGCTAATAATGCGCCTGCCTTTCTGATGGATCACGGGGACGCTCCCCGCAGACACGCATCCCCCGGGGACGGTGTCCGCTTTGTCTGTCCCTCCCGGGGGCGGGGCTGGCTCTGTCCTCCCCGCCCTTGTGCGTGGAGTCTCGTGGGGACGCGGGACAGGGCTGGCCGTGGCCGGCAGGTGCGCTGGGCCGCCTCTGAGCAGCCGGGGTCCTGAGTCAAGGGCAGTCGGGAAGCCCACCCAGGACGCTTGAAGCCCACGTGGGACCCTTGCTCGCGGGTCAGGGGGCCGTGACGAATGTCCTTCCCGCTTCCACTTTCTGGGCGGCTTTGGAAACAGCGAAGAGACTTGGGTTAAGGCCGCCTCCGTATCCCAGGGTTGACCCGCTCTGGTAACCTCTCGGCTCGGCCTCGATGCCCACGGCTCCCCCTGCCGGACCTCGCCCTGACTTTGAACTTGGGGTGCCCCTTCCTGGGGGGGCAGGCACTTCGGGGTGAATTCGGTCCTGCCCGCCTGCACCCTGGTACCCCGTCTGCTCTACGGTGAGGTGCTGGATGCGGAGCCCCGGGAAATACTCACCCGGAGCCGTCAGGTTCGGTTCCGGCAGCACCGGGACCAAAGCCGGCCACACGCGGACCCCGTCCGAACGCAGTGTTAACGCCAACTCGTGTCCTTAAAAACATGCTTCGTTTTAAGTGATTTTTCGTACACGGCGTACATGATCCCACCCACGGCAACGAACAGCGACCGCTCATATCCGTTTTTATTGTCTTTTCTTCTCCCGATTTTAAGACTTCATTTTATTTGGTGGTTTCTACTGAGGCACCAGATTCAGTTTTCGACCCTCTCCCACCCCAGCATTATATCGTAAGCATAGCGTTCGCTCTGGTCTTAAAGATTTACTTTATTGTTTTTGACAGATGGAGAGAGAGACAGAGACAAAGAAACGGAGAGAGACAGAGAGAAGGGGAGGCCCAGAGCCGTCCCCATAGTTGCACGTCATCCGTTTTCCACATGGTTTCCTTCCACACAGGTGGGCGGGGGCCGTGCAGGGCGGGAACCGGGCTGGGGGCTCCCGCATGGGAAGCTCACCCCAGTTCAGCATATGGGTCCCCACGGGCCGGGGCCGGGACTCGACCCTCAGTCCCCAGGGCTGCAAAGCGAGCACTTAACCTGCTGAGCCCTCCCGGCTTCCCCAGCTCTGGTGTTGAACAGGCTTCAAGGATGAGGTTTTTAGTGTCTGTACAATACTCCACCCGGCAGGGGCCCTGCGTGACCCCGGGGCTCGTGCCTTGAGGTTGCGACCAGGGCTTTTACTGGCAAATATGTTTGTGTGTGGAAAGATTTTAGCAGAACCCCCAGGATTTCCTCTGTGGCTCCGTCCCAGAGTCACTGAGTGAAATAGTCTGCTGGGTTAGAGAAGTCAGAGGGTCTTTAATTTTTCAATAACAGATAGAGAGCTTCTTCTCAAGGCTGTAGTTTAGCTGCAGCGTTCACCCCGGCGGATTAGCGTCTCTGACCCACGTCTTATTAATATGTGCAGTGGGTTCTGGCTTGTTCAGAAACACGGATGTTCTCACGTCAAGAGCATGTGAAGTAAAAAATAAAAAAGCGCCATTTCATACCGTGCGTGCCGTATAAACGTGTTTTCCAGAATTAGAAAAGCCTTCTGATTTATCATCACGTGTCCACAAATTCGGCTTGTGGACATATCTCAGGGAAGGGACCCGGAACTGGGAGGGTGCCCACACACAGAGGGGGTATTAATAGGTCTGTAATGACATAAAATTTATTCTGGGGGTGGGGGGAGGTAAAACTTAATGGTTCATAACTAGCCAATTCATTACGTTTTTAATACTCAGGTTAGATGGACCCCATATAACATCTTTATGGGAACCAGGAAGGGGCGTCGAAACCCTGACGCAACGTGAGGAACAAACCTTGCCACCTCTCGGCCAGGAGACGATCAGCCCCGGGAAATGCTTTCGGAAACGTTATTGGATCAGAACGCGGTCGGTCGCGTTATAAACCGCCTTAGAAGTGTGGGATGCCCTCTGTCTCGCTGCATTTTTAAATGTTAACAAGTGAATTTATTTTAAAGGCTGTGTCAAGGGGAAAACGCCGTGTTTTCACGGGGGCATCGGGGAGGGGACCGTCCATCCGGCAGCCGTCCCTCCATCAGTCCTACCAGCGGCCGGAGACACGGCAGGACATAAGCCGTGGGGGGGTTGGCTAACACAGTATTCACTTCTAATTTGCATTCATTATTAAATTATGTGCCGGGCTAACCTCTCACTGTAAACATGCAAACAGTGTCACGAACCTCTCAGAAGACCTAATAAATATTTTAGAATCGAGCGTTCCTTTAGGCGTTGAGTCGAGGGCACACAAATGCTTGTCGGTAACGACCCTTAATTATTCCAGGGAGACGCGATCGGCGTCGGTACGGAGTTCAATAATTCATTCAAGCCCGCAGGTCACTAAGAGAAATGTCAGTTTGGGGACAGCATGGCTTCAAGATGAATGGTGATTCAACGACATACTCCTCCCGAAAACACTGCCCCCCCTGGCCTGAAACCACGGAGAGCTGGCGTGCGGGGGGCTCATTCTTCAGTCGTCCCCACGACCGTCCCGGTAAAACGTTGCTTTGGAGTCCCAAGCGCTGACCTTCTCTGGAGACTGGGTCCTGGGACTAGACTCTCCCAGCACCCAGTAAATCCCAGGCTGAGACGGTCCCGCCGACCAGGCGAGGCTTTGACGAAGCTCCCTCGCGGTGATAATTTGCATTTGGTGAGACCAGCCGTCACGAGAGCGCCGCGTGGGGTGTTGCGGTGATTTGTATTACAGTCGCCTGGTAGCAGCCCAACGAACCATGTAAAAACAGTTCATTAAAATGTTTATGTGCTTGGCTGGTTAATGCAAACAGCTTCAGTGCCGCCTCCTAAACCCGGGCAGTTCAGGTGGGAGTCGGATCAATGCCTCCCGATACCTCCGGGGCCGCCTCACTTCTCGGGCCGGGGTGGGGGTGGGGGTGGCAGGGCCTCCTCTTCTCCGGCTTCCCCCACCCCGGACTTTCCGACGTTTAAAGCCCATCTGGACTTCATTCCTTTTTTGTTCTTTTTAAACCAGAGAAAATAATTCAAGTTCGTGTCTAGGCAGTTTGTCGTGTGTGTGTGTGTGTGTGTGTGTGTGTGTGTATGAGTGTGTGTGTGCGCGCGCCTAAAACCACGGAGGATTGTTCGTAGTAAAATCTGATCAGTGAGTGACTACCGCCCTGGGTTGGGATGTGAACCGTTTACGGCATCTCAACTACATGAGCATCACAAAATGATCCGTATGAACTTGGAAAACGGGGGCGAGTTTATTTGTCAGCTGCTGTCTCCCACTCCCCTCGACGTGTTTGGGGGTGCACAGTCGACATAGTTTAAGCCCGTGAGGCTATGGCTGGGAGAATATAACCGGGTGAGACTGTTAGAAAGTCCTCTATGCCGACGTTAAAAAACAAAACAAAACCTAAAGACGCGTAGGTCGATAGCAAGAAGTGATGAAAAGATACTTTCTTCTAACAAAGAAAACATCCATTTTCAGTAGAAAATCGATCTGTGTGGGGAGTTCCCCGCGCAGGACCTACGCAACTAGGCTTGTAGATGGAAAGTAGCATTTCCACTTCATCTGTACAAAGTCTTCCGGGGAAAATGGCTTGTTCATTCGCGGGAGATGTTGCCAACTGCTCAGAATCAAGCCTGAGAAGAAAATGCAGGAGCAAAGATAGCGGTTCTCCAGTCGTGAAATAGTGTGACATTTAGATCTCTCTGTTTTCTCTCCTTCCCTGGCTGTAACACCCATGATTTCTTGCAACAAGTGAGCGCACAAGGAAGACACCAGTCAGGACACAGTCTGGTCACAATATATCAGTCACGAATCGGGGTCCCTTGCACACAGCAGACGGTACCCAAATATTCTTGCGTGGGAGGCGGAATGGCTACATGTAGCTGGAGTTAGTGACTTGTTCCAAGTCTTCAGGTCCTGCATCGCACACAGGTGAACTTGACTCCAGCAGGCTGTGCAAAGTCACAAAGTATCAGCAATGCCTCCAAGTCGGCACCCAGCCTGTCTCACACGTGGTAGACACTTAATGGACATTTGTTGACTGAGTGTGGAGAGTCATGTTTAATTCTGTTTTGAAATCCAGTGGTGGGCTCCTCTTATCTGACCGTCTGAGGCTGGAGAGAAGGAAGGGGTGGAGAAAGTCGATGAAGTTAAATAAAAGAGGCCAAATATTTACCCTCTCGGGCGCCCTAGCCCACTGGTCCAATGTACTCAGGGCACCGTAGTAAACACCGTGAGCACACCGCGGGACGTCGGAGAGCGGCCCTTTGGTGTGTGGCTTCTCCGAGTGGACTTGGGGATGTTGAGTCGGGTCAGAAGCCACGCCAGTTCCAGGCCACTTAACTGAGGATCTCTTCTTACCACGGATTGCACACCCCACCCGCTGCCATGTGAGAGGATGTGAGCGGTGACGTGGCCTCCGGTGCGTGGTCATGCGTGGGACACGTGGGTGTGCTGACCTGCACCTCACTCCTACACTAAGGTGACCAGACGTCCCGCTTTGGGCGGGACAGTCCCGATTTTTAACAATGTGTCTCGCGTCCCGCAGCGTTTTAAAAAAGTCCCGATTTTTGGAAAGAATGCACGACAAGCTAGGGAACGGCGGGAGATAGACCCAATTTTTAATCAAGAGCCCCCTCCCCCCGGTCAATGGTGTCCCGCTTTACCCATGTTAACATCTGGTCACCTTATCCTCCACCGCAGACACCACCGTTGTTCCGAGACGTGGGCGACTGTTCTGGCTTCAGATGGGATCAAAACACATCAAGAGTCAATGTGGGGAGCTGGGAGGGCTCAGCGGGTTGAGTGCTTGCTTTGCAGCCCCGGGGACCGAGGATCGAGTCCCGGCCCCGGCCCGTGTGGCCCCACATGCTGAACTGGGGTGAGCTTCCATGCAGGAGACCCCCAGTTCAGTTCCCACCCTGTAGGGCCCCCGCCCACCTGTGTGGGATGAAACCATGTGGAAAACGGATGATGCACAACTATGGAGACGGCTCTGGGCCCTCCCCCTTCTCTCTCTGTGTGTCAAAAACAATAAAATAAATCTTAAAAAAAAAGAAAGTGTCACATTTATTTGGCTCCCTCCTGGACGTGTGCATGTGTGTGTGTGAGCGAGGCTGGCTGTGACTTGTGGGGACAGTACTGACCCGTATGGACAGTACTGACGAGGTGGGCCCTGGATTTGAAACCCACTCTATCTGCACTCATGGCTTTTCGATTCCGGGGATGACAAGAGAGATCTCGGATAAGTTCAATTAAGCTTCATCCCGGGCTGAGCGGGGGTGGGGAGAGGAAATCTCCCCCATCCCCGCGGCCCCCCGGAGCCCTCTCGGGTTTAATTGCGCACGTAAATGACCCCCAAGGCCTGCAGCTTATCAACTTGATGTGTATAATTGATAGCCAAACATTTCTTCCAGGCTGTTAGAGGGGAAGGCCGCAATGAAATGTATATAATGTTGATTAAAGTGAGTTTTGTACAGAAAGGTCAGAGACATTAGCAAGTTAAAAGAAAGCGTGAGCTCTGTTCTCAGGCCGCTAACCTTTGGGCGGTTTTCCCCCATAATTGACAACACATGTTTACGGTGCCTGTTTTTGTGCAATTTGAGGCCGTGAGTGTTCCGTGTGCACAGAACGGCTTTGACGTGAGGGGCTCACGGAGGCTTCAGATTTTATCGGAGCACAGGGTGCAGGAGGGAGATGCAGAGAGCGCCCCTCCAGCGAGCCCGCCGCTAAACTGTCTGGCTCGTGGGGGCCAGACCAAAGCAACAGTGACTCTGAGAGCGATTCGAACGGACGTCTAAATGATAATTACCGGGTAATTTTGTTTGGGTTATAATTTGCGGTGTTATTTCTATACCTGACATGAGACGTAATGTATTTTTCGGGGTCTGCAATAACACAGGAACAATCGGAAGGTGCCAGAGAGAATTTGTAGGAACAGTTACTGAAGAAAGCTGTGCGGTGGGTGAAATGCCGCGCAGACGGAACACTTTTCGGGGTTTTTTTTTTTCGGAGCCCCCACCTCGGTGGCGCTTTTCCTACAATGTCACGACGGTGGACTGCGGAGCAAGCCCTCCGCCCAGGGTTTGCAAAGCCTCTCCTTCTCATCCGCACACCTGCAAGGCCTCCTTCACAGACCTGTCCCGGGTCACTTCGCACACGTCACGGGGGCTGGACGTGGCCGGCCGCCCGCCGCCCTCGGCCTCTGTGTCTCTCTGTCCTCTGAGCCGCACCGAGGACGCAGCAGGGTCGTGAGTTCTTGGTCCTTGGAGGGCGGCTCTCACGTCTCGTGAGGTGACTGACCTCTGGCCCAGCCGGGAACTGAGACAGATGCACGGACCACCCACGCTCCCTGCAGCGGCCACATGGCCGTGCCACCCACAGCCGGCCCCTCCCGCGCGACCGAGTTCCTGTGTGTGTGTGTGTGTGTGTCCCTGCCGGGCGCCCGGGATCGCTCACTGACTTGTGACTTTAGTCATTTGCCGTCTCACCTCCCCCGCCAGGCGACTGTGAGACCCGGCAGGGCAGGCGCGGACCCTTGAGCCCGCGTCTCAGAAGGTCCTGCAGGTGACGCAGGTGTGAGTGCGGGATGTGGGCCACACCTCGTGCCCTGTGGGTGGGATTCAGAGTGAGTTTCTGGTTTCCTGTTTCCGTAGATTTCCGTGACTCTGAGAGAATCTTTACATTTCCACAGGCTCTGGCTTCTGAGATTTGCAGCCAGGGTGTCCCCTCACGGGGGACGTGAGGAGCTCACAGGCCGGCGGTGGCCGCACGAGGCTGAAGAGGTGGAGTGACCCTTGAACTGAAGTCCACTGAGATCACGTTTTGCTGTTTGGAGCCCAGGACTGGACTTGCAGGGGGGACTCGCTTGTCCCTGGTGATTTTAACTTCCAGGCAAAGTGCAAGTCTTAGGGGGGAGCCGGGGTGGCTCAGCGGGTTCAGCGCTCGCTTTGCAGCCCCGGGGACCGAGGATCGAATCCCGGCCCCGGCCCGTGTGGACCCACATGCTGAACGGGGGTGAGCTTCCCATGCGGGAGCCCCCGGCCCGGTTCCCGCCCTGCACGGCCCCCGCCCACCTGTGTGGAACGAAACATCAAAAACTGGTGACGGACAACTATGGAGACGGCTCTGGGCCCTCCCCCTTCTCTCTGTCTCTCTCTGTCTCTGTCAAAAACAATAAAATAAATCTTTTTAAAAAGTGCACGTCAGCAGCAGCTTTGTATTGGAGGCGTGACTTCACTAGGGGAGGTTCCACCCGTCCTTCCACCCCTTTCCTTACATTGTAGGGAAAAGCTAACATGGTCTCAGCCACTGAGACACACTTAACGTTTTCACAGAGGACACATGTTGCCTTTTGTTTGCCTCATGGTGGAGATTTCGGGAAACCACAAAAAAAGCTACTAGGTTTCCTTAGGAAGGTTTCTAACTTTTCCAATCTTTTTTTAAAAGATTTTATTTTATTGTTTAAGAGTAAGGTGACCAGGTGTTAGCATTGGTAAAGCGGGACACCATGGACCGGGGGGGAGGGGCTTCTTGATTAAAAATTGGGTCTATCTCCCGCCGTTCCCTAGCTTGTCGTGCATTCTTTCCAAAAATCGGGACTTTTTTAAAACGCCGCGGGACATGGGACAAATTGTTAAAAATCGGGACTGTCCTGCCAAAAGCAGGACGTCTGGTCACCTTATTTAAGAGGGAAGAGAAAGACGGAGAGAAGGGGGAGGGCCCAGAGCCGTCTCAGTAGTAGTTGTGACATGGTTGCATTCCACACAGGTGGGTGTGGGCCGTGCAGGGCGGGAACTGAACTGGGGGTCCCCGCATGGGAGGCGAGACCCTTCACCGCCGTCCTGGTGGTGACCAGCTGCACCGCCGTTCAGCACGTGGGTTTGCACGGGCCGGGGCCGGGAATCGAACCTCAGACCTCGTGATTGCGAGGCAAGCGCTCAACCCCTGAGCCATCCCGGCCTCCCCTCCAATTTTTCTTGACGATCTCTTTTTCACCACATAGGGATTTAAAATAATAAAAAGCAGTTATTGAAATAATTTAATCAGTTGGGGGGGGGGATATTAGTACTTTTCCACTGACTATGGTTTTCCAAAAAAAGAATTCTTTTGTTCCAAATTATTTTCCCCCCTAACTTCTGTTCAGTTCGTGGCATCACACTTTAATTGAGCTCCGATATTTTTCAAATCATAAGCTCGTCCACGCAGACGAGCTCTTTCTAAGTTATAAAAGTGAACATTCCAGCACACTGGAGTCACAGCCGTGTTTGTGTCTCCCCCCCCCATGACTAACCCATGTCTATTCTCTATGAAATTGATGTCAAAAAAGTATTATATATTTTCCGTAGGAAATAGAAGGCTGCCCTCCACTATCCTTGTCAGGATGTCGTATCCCTTTAATCATACTTTTCATTTCAGTACATTGAAATTTCCGTTACCAAGGACAACATCATAAATAAAAGTGTTTGTGAAATTTTACCTGCAGCTCCCTAACTTTGTGCATTAACCGGGAGACCAGCAGAGAGGTGGTCAAATGTGAAAATTTATAATCATTTATTACGGGCAGCCGGAGCAGGGAGGGCATAAAAGCGTGAAGGCGCACATCTGTAAATGGGGCCGCGGAGCTTAAATGGAAAGTAAAGTGAATTTCTGTGTCTTGTCATAAAGTAATGAAAAGCTGGAGCTCTTATTCATCGCAACCCGAGATGCATTTACTCTCCGTCCAGCGGCGGCAGCAAATGCCCCCCTGATGTATCGCTCGGGACTGTGCAGAGAAATATTTGTGCTCTACATAATAGTATAGTTAGGAGAATTACTGCACGGTTGAGGAGATTCGATAAAGGTTTATAGCCGGCCGTGTTACTGCGATTTAATCACAATGGAGCTAATGCAGTACTTCCACCTCGCAGGTGACTGTTTTACTTACCATTTATTAGTCACCGACAGACTCAACCATGTCTACATCATAAACAAATCAGGGAAGGATCCGGCAGGACCCCTAAAATTCCGGAGTAGATGGACCGGGGCCGTTTCCCACCGCCGCGCCCTGTAACGCGCTAAGCGTCGGTTTACCGTTTCCGAGCGCGGATTGTCAGCCAGGCTCTTAGCCGCTTGGCCAAAGCCAACTTGAGACCATTGTATGTCACGTAGACAATTAGTACAGCACGTCCCTTATGCTCAGAAATAAGTCCTGGGTTTGATTCCAGCTGGAAGAACTGACTTCTAATAAATCGGAAGGTTATTTAGCTAGAGATTTTTTTTTTTCTAACTGTTCTGTAATATTTTTGTGATTCCTACCATAATATTCAGCGTAAATCACTGCTTTCTCATTAGAATGGACTGTGAGCAGGCTTTGGGTTAACACTGGAAAATGAAAGGCAACTGCTTTTATATTTTCTCTCTTTCTGTTCCTCTCTTGATAGATAGGTAGCGAGAAAGACCGACAGATGGAGACAGATAGCGATAATCAGCTATTCCATAAATCAAGCCACATTACCGCAGCTGGAACAAGGATTGTTAATCAAGACCAGCAAAGGGAATGGGACCCATCTCCGGAGGCCATGTGATGTCGTGGAAAGAGACAGAGAGCGAACCTTACGTCTGAGGCAAAGTTTAGTTCTCCGTCCTTGGACACGTCTCCTGACCAGAGTGAATCTCAGTAGTTCCACCTGTAAAATGGGAATCGTGGTATTTACCCCCCACTCGATTCTTACAAGGATCCGACAAAATATTGTATGGAAAAGCATTCTGCAAACAGAGCAGCTACACACACTCTCAGCGCTTTGGACAGAAAAGAATGAAACAAATGTAGACTTGAGGGTTCAGATACTTTTTAGATGACATTTGACCAGCTTTTCGTAAAAGTGGGTACAAAAGCCACATGAAAGAAAGGTCTTGTGATTGTGCTAATATTTATTGAGCACCTACTACAGGGCCAGGCGCTCACGGGCCCTGTTGCATGAAGAGTAGTTGGTGAAGATGTCCAGAAGGAGAATGAGTTCCACTCGGTTAAATGTTCACACGCAGCCACGGCCCAAACACCTCCTCTACAACCTTTGCACCGTGACTGTGCAGCTCTGACTTCAGTGCGACTCCATGTTTTTTGTTGTTGTTGTTGTGGTTGGTTGGTTGTGTTGTTGTTTTTTAAAGATTTATTTTCATTGTTTTTTGACAGAGAGGCAGAGAGAAGGGGAGGGCCCAGAGCCGTCTCCATAGTTGCACGGCATCAGTTTCCGACATGGTTTCGTTCCACGCTGGTGGGCGGGGGCCGTGCAGGGCGGGAACCAAGTCTTGCTAATTCTTGAGGGGCCAGTGGAGAGGTTACCTGTTCCGTGAGATCTTCCTTGTCTGTGCCCTGTATGTCACCACATCACGTCTCACTTCTGACCCTCAGCTTCTGCTTATATTACAGTTGCGTCTGTGCCATTATTTATTATACTTTAAGGTTTTAAAAGCAAGTCGTCCTCATCTTTGAAACCCCTTTGGCTTCTGGCACATCTTGCACGAGAAACTAATCAGATGGTCATTAAATGTAACGACCACCACTTAAAAAAAAATGTCTGATAGAGATAGGCATAGAACATTCGGATGTTTAGATACTGGTGACTTCAAAAATAAGAGCACAAAGCTGTGTCAGGCATGATAAAACGGGGGCCTGTTGATTTTATTTTTTCTTTTATGCAATTAATTTAAAAGTGTCACCACATTTTACACTTCAGATGCAGTCTAACCTTATCCTGCTTTCCTCCTGGTGAATGCCAACTCCTTGTTTTGCACCTTTGACAACATACCCGCTAGTAAAAAGCAACGATACTTGTGGCCCAAATGGTCCCCGGCGTTTTCAGCACCGCGATGGGTACAGAGGGGACTCGGGAGCAGAGGGTGAAATAATGACAAAGTCTAAATTGCTTTAGGATTAAAACAGACGTGGGGGATCTGCCTTCTACTCTCCAGCCGCACTGGGGCTGGGGTGCATGGTCTCCGTTCTAGAATAGTGAGCATTTTATCTCAGGGACAGGAGAGTGCAGAACTGTAGCAACACAGGGTTGATGGAATGCCCAAAGCCCTCCCAGGGGAGGTGGTTCTTAACCGTCTTCTGAACGCACTTCCCTTCCTACTACCATGCGATGCAGCAAAGGACGCGCATATGCGTGCTGGCGCCGACAGAATCCCAGTTCAGGGAAGAAAGCAGCCGTTTGGGAGTTCTGCCCCTGCGCCATCTGGGACCTGTTGTCACGGAGCTTTAAATAATGATGCCGTGGGCTGAGATCTGTGAGGATCGTTCCTGCTGCTTGAGAAGCACACGCTGGGGAAGCGTTTCCATGGATTCAGGAAGGCCGGCTGGGCGGCCCCTGCAGCAGCCTCGCTGAGCGTCATGCAGAAGAGAGCGAGGGGATGACGGGGATGATGGG
>PVKE010001462.1:79256-100093 GCA_004027555.1 Craseonycteris thonglongyai
TGGTGATGATGGTGATGAAGATGGTGATGATGATGATGATGATGATGATGGTGATGATGATGGTGATGATGATGGTGATGATGGAGGTGATGATGTGATGCTGATGATGCTGATGATGGTGGTGGTAGAGGTGAGGATAGCGATGAAGGAGATGATGGAAATGGTAATGATGATGGTGATGATGGTGATGATGGTGGTGATGGTGATGATTGTGATGATGATGAAAATGGGGAGAAGCAGACATGTCTAAGCATATATTTAGGAGCTAATGTTCTTAGGGCAGGAAGAAAATTTCTGGTTCATGGATGTGAGTGGATGCTGATGATGAAGGTGATGATGATGATGATGGTGATGATGATGGTGGTGATGATGGTGATGGTGATGATGGTGATGATGGTGATGATGATGGTGATGATGGTGGTGATGATGGTGATGATGATGATGGTGATGATGATGGTGATGATGATGGTGGTGATGATGGTGATGGTGATGATGATGGTGATGATGATGGTGATGATGGTGATGATGATGGTGATGATGGTGCTGATGATGGTGATGATGATGGTGATGATGGTGATGATGATGATGATGATGATAATGGTGATGATGATGATGGTGATGATGATGGTGATGATGATGGTGATAATGGCGATGAAGATGGGGAGAAGCAGACATATCTAAGCATATGTTTAGGAGGTAACACTGTCAGGGTTGGGAGAAAGTTTCTGGTTCCTGGATGTAAGTGGGTGGTGGAGGTGTGATTTCCTGATTGAGAGAAAGCTGTGAAAGGACCGGGCGTGCTTTGAGACCAGGACAGGAAGATACTGAGCAGGCAGCTGGATATTTGTGTCTGAAGCTCCAGCAAGAGATCAGGGCTAGAAAAAAATGCAAGTGACATTGGGCTGTGGTCACAACGAGGAAGTCCACACCAGAGGCTTAGTGTGAGAACAGTGGTCTTGGGGAGTCGTCTATAGAAATTCCAGCCTTTCGAGTTTGGGGAGGGAGACGAGGCTGAGAAGGAGCCAGACAATTTGGGTCCAGGCTGCAAACTCAGTTTCAGGAAGCCGGGTATTCCATTATATTCACACTGTTTCTTTTTTTATGGAAGGAAAAATACCATCATCTCATAGTCTACAAACTCTGGTCTGAGTCCTTTATGTTTTCAGACAAACCTAGGTGCTTACCCACGGTTCTAAAAGCTTCAACGGAACAAAGATGTGTTCATTGACCAAGCGTTTAGATCACATCCCTCTGCTCTTCAAAAACCCGTGCAAGGGTTAAAATATTGCTATTTTAATTCCCATTTCCTGAGCTGCAGCACGGCTGGCTTCTCCTTTTCTTATGTAAATACGAGATGGCAGCCCTTTTAAAATTGAGGGCAGAGGGTGGGGAGCAGAAAAAGGAAAGTTTCAGGCCCAATTACAGGCCTCAAAACCTGTGTCTCCCGTGTCCCCATCTCCTGTGGCCCGACCCTGAGAATAATTCTCCAGCTAGAACCAGTCACTCATCCCGGGAATGAGGGGGTGGGGGGAGACCCCAGCTGCCAGGGACGGCCTGGCTGTGGGCTTTTAGGGTTCCAGGGTATCTGAGGGGGGAGACCGGGTGTGCTCCTGCATTGGAAGACATTTCAAGGACCAGGTCAAGGGAGGTGTGGCCTTAAATGTGTCCGTGGAGTGGAGGGGGTCGTTTCTAGTGGGAGCTGTTTGGGGTGAGGCAGGAGCTGCTTTCTGAGGAGGGAGGGAGATGTGAGGACACGTGCCGGAAGTGAAGATGACTAGAGATGTGACTGCAGAGAGGAAGACAGGAGGCCTTGGGGTAAGAAAAGGCTGGAGCGGTTGTTTTTATGGAAATCAGAGAATCTCACCGTTTGCATCTTGGATCCAGTTGAGGCGAATACTCCTAGAGACAAAAGGGATCCATCCCTCCGGGCCCAGAAAGGAACAATCCTGAGAAAGGAGGTGAGAATCGGATGGGAGGCCCCTGGGGCACGTTAGGGAAGACAAGGGAATCAGGAGGTGGGTACCGGGGCTCTTGAGGTCGGGCCTGCTCTTCTCGTAGAGGAAGGAGGGATGGGAGTCGTTTAGAGGCTGGGTGAGAACTCCCATCGGGTTGTGCGCTCATGGAGGCTGACGAGGCTCGCTGCCCGCATGATTTGTTTTTGTCCCCAAACAAACACTCAGGACATGTGCGCTGAGCTGAACGAGGACAGCTGGACGCTTTCATACGTCTCTAATCATCGAGCCAACTCCCCGTCCCCATCGTACGGGCTGTGAATTACGATCGAACCCACAAATCCCACGGCCCTCAGCCCGGTGAGAGAATCCAGTTTAAAGCTGGGGGGTGTCGCTCGGGTGGAGGCTTGCCCTATGTGGAAACATCGCCACACCTACGTTATTTTTCTAATCCCGTAGAATTTCAGACTGCTGTGTCCGAATCTCACAGGCTCCTAAAAGTCAGGTGAGCTTCGTGCGTAGAATCCAAAGCACGCCACGGTGTTCCAGGTGGGCCCTTAGCGTGGGAAGGACCGCACCTTAGGGCCCTTGGAATGTAGAACAGTGAAAGTGCAGCCTGCTGGCCAGCCCGATTCCACCAGCATCGCTGAATGGAGACTTCCGGTGCCACCGTAAAGGGTCATAAACCGCAAGCGTCGGCTTGGCAAATACCTGACTTCTTTATTAAGCTGGGTTTTTGGAGCTAGAGACTGTGTTTCCCTTCCTATTTTCAGATACAGTTCACCTGCACCCCCACTCCCACCCCCTTTCGGGTCACCTGACGCTCGTTAAGGATCTAACCGGGGTGAGGCGTTTGCATGACAGACACAGTCGTTGCTGGAGTCATTATTGAATGACATCATCAGAATATCCATGCTTTACCTGTTCCCACCGTCTGTGACCCCGAGTCTAATCCCGGAAGTGGCCCGTCTCTTCGGAACCCATCATTTTCCGATCCTCCCGTTTTTATGCTTCCATGTCCATGTGTAACAGAGAGCCTGGCTTATCGGAGGTGCCGGGGGGTTGTTCACTGAGCAAGCGGACACTTCCAGCGAATAATCTGGGAGCCACAGACCTGCCCCCGGGCCCCCCACTCCACCATCAATGAGGGTGGGGCCGTCTGCCCCTCACCCCTCCAGCTCTTCCATCCCCGGCCTGGAGGCGCCGGCATAGTTGTTGAATGAATGAGACTGCGTGTGGTGATTAGTCCAGAGTTTGCATTTCATTAGGAGGGTCTACTGTCCTTCATTGTCTTCCCTTGGTTTTGGTTCTTTTTATTTATTTATTTATTTAGTTATTTTTATTGTTTTTTGACAGAGAGAGAGAGATACAGAGACAGAGACAGAGAGAGAACTGAACTGGGGGAGCTCCCTGTTCAGCACATGGCTTCGCACGGGCCGGGGCCGGGATTCGATCCCTGGTCCCCGGCGCTGCAAAGTGAGCACTTAGCCCACTGAGCCCTCCCGGTTTTGGTTCTTTACCTGCTCCTGCCCATCCCCCGCCCCCTTCTACGGCTCCGTTTCTCTTCTCTGGCCTTTTCCTGTGTCCTTTGGGCTTTCGTCACCTCATCTGCGGCCTGGACATATTCGCTCAGGCAGCCTCGTCTGGTGTGAACCCACCGTGTCGAGCATCTGGTTAACGCAGGGCAGGCGGTGCGACGATGACCCCGCACGACACTGAAAATGTGTCAGTGAGGTGAGTTCAGGGAGTGTGTGCACGTTCATGTGTGTGTGTGTGGTACACGTGTGAGTTTGTGCATGTGCGAGGGTGCATGTGCGCATTCATGCTCACATGTGTGTTCATGTGTGTGCATGTGTGCATATGCATGTTCGTAAGTGTGTGTGTGTGTTCCCCTCACAGCCCCCGTCCTGACTGTCACTGCGGAACCTTACAAACCCCGTCTGCCCCTCTGCTTTGGGGGTTTGTTGACTACTCGTCACGTGTTAGTGACAAGGCTTTGGGCCTCGGCAGGTGCGTGTGTCACGTGTGGGGGGGCCCAGCCACCTGGGTGCTCCCTCTCCCCCAAGAGCGGTTCATTCGTTTCCTACCCCGCTGCCATGAGCGCTATTTCTTAGACATTTCCATGCAGCTCAACGGGATTCATTTGTGTTTGAGAAACTAAGGGGACAATTATGATGGGTCTTTGATGTGGGGAATCCAGTCCCGAGAGGAACCCTTGTCTGCGCATTCAGATGCCGGTTTTGGGGGGTGGGCAGGGGGCGGCTCGGGAACGGAACATCGAGCTATAACTTGAGTTCACTTGCTTTGCATCTCAACAAACTCCAGCCTTGGGAACGCTCACCGCTGCCTTTAAATGATTACACTGAAAACTCAGCTGCAAACCAGGGGCCCCTACACCCAAATCCCGAAGAGGGACCTGTTTCCTCTGCGGCAGGAGTGGGAGGTGGGGGTGCTTGAGAAAGAGGTCAGACCAGGAGAGTGACCCCCGCCACACGGCTGCAAGGACCCCGGCTCCCATCACAGACACTTAGCCCCGGGCCAAGGTGGAGGAGAGCAGGGGCAGCCGACCCCTCACACCCCACTCCACCATCAGCCGTGGAGAGAAAGCCGGGACGCGGGTGGAATCAGGAGACATCGGCGCGGCGTGTGTCCCCCCCTCGCCTCCAGTTAGGACATTTTGGAAACTATAAAGAAGATAATGGACATAACAGGACGGTCGACCAGCTAAAGAACGTCCCCGTGAGGGTTTGGGCGACACAGTGCTGTTCAGTATTCGGATCCCGGTGTCTTTCTATAACGGGGCCTCGCTGTCTCTTCTCCGAGCGTCGAATCCACCTGCCCGAGGGCGGCGGTCCCGAGCCCGCAGCCGGGAGGTCCTTGGGCTCCCGGTGTTGCGGCAGGAGGGTCCCTCCTGCTTTGAGGGAGTCATTGGCCCCCTCTCCGGTCTCAGCTCG
The DNA here is from genome assembly GCA_004027555.1 of Craseonycteris thonglongyai. Classification (NCBI taxonomy): domain Eukaryota; kingdom Metazoa; phylum Chordata; class Mammalia; order Chiroptera; family Craseonycteridae; genus Craseonycteris; species Craseonycteris thonglongyai. The sequence goes on from PVKE010001462.1 coordinate 84,163, forward strand.
TAGACGCTTTCATTTAAGTTCCCAACTGCGAGGGCTGGTGTGCGGGGACCACGGATCCTAGCTTGCTCACCACTCGCTCCCAGACACCGAAGGACAGAACTCCTGCGGTTCACCCTGAGGTCCCCTCCGCGGACCCTCCATGAGTGTCCCCGCTACACAAAGGAGATTTTGTAAACGGGAAATCGGGGCTCCTGTTCGGTGACGTCAGGGGATGCTCGCGGGGTGAGGCAGGAACCGTCCAGACACCCGGGACGCAGGGTCACCGGGCCTCCCCCTCAGCTCTCCAAGGACGACCCTCCCGAGGGCCCAGGGCATGTCCCGTGGGAGGGCGACGCGGCCTCAGGGAAGCAAAAGGCCCTCGGCCCTTGGGCTCCAGGTCCTGTTACTCATTAATCCGTGACCTTGGGCGCGTCTGTGGACTTCTCGGAGATTTATCCACCTGAGGGTTATTTTGGGACCAGGCTGATGCAGGAGGTGATGTGTCCAGCAGACACCACCGACACGTGGCATGGTCTGGACCCTCCTCTGCCATCCCGGGTCCTGGAGACAAAAACAACCCAACAAAACCAAACCAGAGAAATCTTTTTTTTTTTTTTTTTATCTTTTTACATTTATAGAGAGAAATTATCTTTTTGTCTTCAGTGCATATTTATTTCTATTTTACTTTTTGACAGATAGAGAGAGAGACAGAGACAGAGACAGTTAGAGAACCGAACTGTGGGAACTCCCCAGTTCAGCACGTGGGTCCTGCCTGGGCCGGAGCCGGGATTCGATCCTCGGTCCTCGGGGCCTCAAAGCGAGCGCTCAACCCGCTGAGCCATCCCGGCTTTCCCCAGAAATCTTTTTTAAAGGCGTCCTGGGGCCCAGGCGGGAGCCCCCGGACCAGTTCCCGCCCTGCACGGCTCCTGCCCACCCGTGTGGAACAAAACCACGTGGAAAACGGATGACGTGCAACTATGGAGACGGCTCCGGGCCCTCCCCTTCTCTCTGTCAAAAAACAAACAATAAAAATAAATCTTTAAAATTCTGACTTCCCAACTCCTGACTGCTTCACTCCAGGGACTAGTCACACACAGAATGACCCGGTTCCGTTGGGGTCCCAGCTGCAAGCTGGGACATCGGGCTTCTTTCTTTTTAAAAAATATTTATTCTATAGGTTTTGACAGAGGCAGAGAGAGACAGAGAGAAGGGGGAGGGCCCAGGGCCGTCTCCATAGTTGCACGTCATCAGTTTTCCACATGGTTTCCTTCCACACAGGTGGGCGGGGGCCGTGCAGGGCGGGAACTGAATTGGGGGCCTCCCGCATGGGAAGCTCACCCCAGTTCAGCACATGGGTCCACACGGGCCGGGGCTGGGATTCGATCCTCGGTCCCCGGGGCTGCAAAGCGAGTGCTTAACCCGCTGAGCCACCCGGCTTCCCCACATTATGACATTATTTTGCTACTTTTTTTTTTTTTTTTGCTCATCAGCTACCGTTAGTGTATTTTCTGTGTGGCTCAGGACAATTCTTCTTGCAACGTGGCCCTGGGAAGCCAGAAGGTTGGGCGTCCTGCTAGGGAATTTGCACTTACACGCTGTCTGCCGTAAGGGGCTCCCCGGTTACGTCTGGTCTGCGTGTGGCGTGGGCCAGACGACAGCGGTGAGGAGCGGGAGACAAGCAGACGTGCGTGAGCCGGTCCGCCCGGTCGGGCGCTGGCAGAACTGGTGCCCAAGAAGCAGCTCCCCCGAAGTCAAAATGAGGTCGTGCTCCATCGACACGACCTCCACGACATGAAGTTCGAGGCCAGTGTTTACAAAGGACGAATTCCGTGTCGGGAACTGGAAAAGGGGAACTTGTCCGGGTCCACCCCGAGGAGTCCTGGCTCTTAGGAAAAACCGTGACGACGGTCAGACTTCAGGGGGGATTTCCGAACACCCTGGCCCGGGGCCAGCTTACTGTTGATTTAAACAGTTTCATGCTTATTCTTTATTCCCAAAGATTTGTTTCTGGGGAGGTACATGTATATAATCCAGCGAACTTTACACCCACTGCTCTATACGAGGGCTGTCGGGAAAGTATCCAGCCATGACAGATTTAAATTAAGGAATGGATGGCTGGGTTGTTCTTTTTTCCGGACAGCCCTGTCTATCAGAGGACGAGGGAACAGTCCACAGACTGGAATTCTCCAAGCTGAATATCCCGGGGATGGCTCAGCGGGTTAAGCGCTCACTTTGCAGCCCCGGGGACCAAGGATCGAATCCCGGCCCCGGCCCGTGAGGACCCACGTGCTGAACTGGGGTGCGCTTCCCATGCGGGGGGCCCCCAGCCCAGTTCCCGCCCTGCACGGCCCCCGCCCACCTGTGTGGAACGAAACCATGTGGACAACTGATGATGTGCAACTATGGAGACGGCTCTGGGCCCTCCCCCTTCTCTCTGTCTCTCTGTCTCTGTCAAAAACAATAAAATAAATCTTCAAGAAAACGAGAAAGCTGATGTGCAGGCAGTTGCAGCGCGAAGCCATAGATACGCACAGGGCGCGCTGAGCGCTGTGTTCAGTGACGCGGGTCCGATGAAGGTCGCCCTGAAAGCTGCGTGGGGTCAGCCTCGCACCTTGACCCGGGTCCCCTAGAAAGCTCGGCCCTCGGAAGTCCAGACGCCGCGTGTCCCGAGAACGGTCGCTGCCTGTCGCAAAAGACATGACTCGGTTCAACACGCCAAAGTGTGTGTGCTCTCTTGGCTTTGCACACTTTTTGCCAGACCCTGGCTGCTGCTCGGTGAATCTGTCCACCTAGAACAATGTCCCCAAGTCCCACCTGAGCGGCTCCGGCTGGCTCTTTGGGGGCCGTATTCTCTGTGTTGTCCCCAGGCGGCAATGCAGCTCGGTGTCTGTTTTCCTTGGGTGTCTGCTGTACGTACTATGTTCTCTTCTAGACACCCCGGGAAGGGGAGGACTTGTTAGCTCTGGCCTTCCGGAACGTTCTAGGTCACTCAGGCTGTTTGCTTCTGCTCAAACGGGAAGGCGTTCTTTCAAAATGCGTCCCCGGACGTGTGTATGGTTTTAAATGAAAGTCAAGGTCCCGATTTATTGCTGACACAGCTCACGAACAATTCACAGAGGGGCCGCTCTGGATATTTCAGATCCGTTAGGTTTTTATGGGCCGGGCACTCTTTTTCTGTTACCTGAGGGGCGGTTGTGATCACAAAGGGAGCACAGACCCATTGGAGAAACGAGACAAGAAGGACTAATAATGCAGGAAAAAGACGTTTCCTTAAACATGTCACCTGTGTGGCATGTGCAGGCCACGTGTGTCCTGTTACTTTTCTCAGCAGCACGTGGAAACCGCTGCACGCTGAGGACACAGCTCTGACGCCCCCTTTCGCCTGCCTGGGACCTGCAGGGACTGGGAGTCACCCTTTATTCCCGCGTCCAGGGGCAGCCTGGTGGCTTCCTGATCTTTGCACGACGTGTGCGTGGCAGCAGCCCACGCCCGGGTCCCCGAGGGCATCTGCTTCTATGGGACATGCAGAGCGGGTGGGTGGGAACGCGACTTCTAAGCAAACTCGCCGGCCCTTCAGAGGCGCCCAGGACGGGGCTGGACCTTAGCAGCCCCTGGGCCGTTTCCCGGCGCCCACGCGTCACCGGTTCCCCAGCCGTCATCGCACCTGCTCTTTGTGGGGCCAGGAACGAGCCTGGAAGAACAGGACACTCGCTACAGAAATCAGAGACCCGCCGCCCCCCGCCGCAGCGCCTGGCAGACACTGTTGCGTGGACTTGTGTAACAGTTGAAAGCCTTTGCAACGCTGTGTCAGGTCTTGACACTTCAGGGGTAAACGAGAAAGAAACACAAGACACGCACACACAGACACGTGTCTATTTTTAGCTGCACCGTGTCCGATGTGACAACCAGCGCCCGCTCGGCTGCAGAGCGCACACGGGCGGCAGGGATCCGGCCACGCTCGGGCGCCTCCTGCCAGGCACTGTGATTCCCACTGTGACCAGCACGTTGGGGATGGGTGTGCCTCTCGGGATCCGTGTGACCTCCGTCCTGGGCATGGAGACCCATCTGTGGACGGACCCGGCAGACAGGAGGGGCCGGGCCACGTCGGCGATGGGCATGCTGTCAGCGGTCACTCTGGCCGGACAGAATGTTGGTCTAAGAATTCCAGAAAGCCCAGTGTGCCAGCTGAAATCTGGCAGTTGGTTCCTTCTAGCTGTTCTTTTATTTATTTATTTATTTATTAAATTTATTTATTTATTTATTTTTGACAGAGAGAGAGAGAGAGAGAGAGAGAGAGAGAGAGAGAGAGAGAGAACTGAACTGGGGGAGCTCCCAGCTCAGCATATGGTTCCGCACGGGCCGGGGCCGGGATTCGATCCTCGGTCCCCAGCACTGCAAAGTGAGCGCTTAACCCACTCAGCCATCCCAGCTTCCCCCCCAATTTTTTTTTTTTTTTTTAAATTTTTACTGTTTTTGACAGAGAGTGAGAGTGGTACAGAGACAGAGAGAGAACTGAACTGGAGGAACTGCCCAGTTCAGCACATGGGTCCGCAGGGGCCAGGGCTGGGGTTCGATCTTCGGTCCCCAGTGCTGCAAAGTGAGCACTTAACCCACTGAGCCATCCCGGCTTCCCCTCTAGCTGTTCTTAGAGGTTCTCTCTCTCTCTCTCTCTCTTTTTTTTTATTGTTTTTGACAGAGAGAGAGAGAGGGATACACAGACAGAAAGAAGGGAGAAGGCCCAGGACAGTCTCCATAGTTGCACATCATTGGTTTTTCCACATAGTTTCATTCCACAGGTGGGCGGGGCTGCACAGGGCAGGGACTGGGCCGGGGTCTCACCCCGGTGAGAACCAAACTGGGGGCACTCCCCAGCTCAGCATATGGGTCCACACGGGCCGGGGCCGGGATTCGATCCTTGGTCCCCGGGGCTGCAAAGTGAGCGCTTAACCCACTGAGCCATCCGGCTTCTCTCTCTCTCTCTCTCTCTCTCTCTCTCTCTCTCTCTCTCTCTCTCGGTAAACGTGGCTCACAGGGCTTCAGACTTTTGCTGTTTCGCTGTTTTCTGTTTTGCTTATTCCCTTTGGAAAGTGCAGAGGATCGGGATGTTGAACGGAGCAGCGAGGGGCTCATGACGCTCTGTAGGGCCTAATCCCAATCACCGCCCCTGTCACTAGCTGGTAAGGTCACCCGGGGGAAAAGCCGCCCTGTGGGAAGCATACGACAAAGTGCATTATTGTGAACGTTTAACTTCCCGCTGGGGGCGGTGGCACCGGGCACACAGCCCCTCCTGGGTAGATTCCAGTCTCAGGCCTTTGTAGGGTCTTCAGGATCCTGTCCCCCGGCGCGCCTTCCCTGCGGCAAGTGTGCGTCTGTGGAAGAAAAAGAGAGAGGAGCAAGAAACGGCGGGAGCTGGTTGCCGTTGTTTCAAATCATTTCTCAGTCTAGATCCTTTTTTTTGAAAGGGAGCCGTGTGGTCGATCATTTTACTTTAAAGAGGTCAGTGTGTGAACATTCAAAGTGTAGCACAAGTACTGTGGAAGTGCAGGAGACACAGATGTTGGGATGGGCTCTGTAGTCTCCTCCCTCTACCAGGACATGAAGGAGAAGGCGGCTTTTAAAACACTCCCTTCCCTTCAGGGAAAGCTGAATTTACAAAACGGGTAAGTTATAGGGTTTTCAGAGCATCCTCTAGGTTCCGCGTACACACGCGAGTTTCTGAACACGCTGACGGCGTGGTGTATATGGTTCACTATCCAGGAAATTGTGTTTTGGTCAGGAATTCCCCGGCACACACGAAGTACCCCCGTCTCCTAAACAGCGTTCAAATCTGAGGGACCTCTGGTCATTTTGGGTCGATGTCACACCGTTCGGAATCAAGGCTTAGCGGTTCCTAAGGGGAGACAGACTGTGGAGGATCTTGCCGTTTTTTCGTAAATCGGAGAAGAAATATTTGTTTCCTGAATGATCTAGAACAGGGCAAACAAGTAGCCTATCCAACAAAAGCCGCTTGAATTCGCTGTGCACCGTGTGGATCTGAGGATGGCTCCTTGGAGGGTGGAGTGGGGGGGTTGGCGTGGAGCTTCCGGACGGCATAGACACACAGTGACAACACGGTCACTACACTTGAATTTCTAAAAGGTTATGACCCAAATGGAAGCGATCGATTGTTCAGACGCTCTTTATTAACCTTTCGTGCGAATCCAACGCACGTGCTGCCTAGTTGGAGTTTCTGACATCTGTGTATCGATCGCGGTATTGAACGCCAACCAGCGGAACGGTAGCGAATGTTCCAGGCTAATACGCGGTGTTGACAATACGGGACAACGGGGTGAGGAGGCGTTTGAACCAGGACTAGCGTCTCAGGGTGTCTGTCAGTCTGGAGTTGTTCTGAAAGAAAACGAGTTCGATTGAAAAAGAAACTCACGGGAGCAAAACTGGTTTCTGTTTATTGCATCTCCTTGTTCTAGGACTGTTTCTATTACCTGCGAGAGGTAAGGAGTCAGAGGTAAAGCACATATTAAAATGTCCCTGTAATAGGTGCCTTTTAAAAGGGTCAGGTTAACTATGTGAACCGTTTCCAGCTTCAGCCCAGACCCGATTTAAGGTCGGGTGTATTTGTACCTAACAAGTATAGTACAACGTAGGTTTTGTTTCCTCTGTCAGGAAAATAAAATGTCTTGCTCCCTATTATCTCTGATAAGCTGAAAGCACACCAGTTTTATGTACTTAAAAAAAAAATTTAAGATGTTAGATTTGAGGGAGATTTAATTTATGTTTTACAATGAATTATTTTCTAAAGCTAAGAATTAATACATAGAGGAGATTTGTGGAACTTTTTAAAGCATTTTTTTTAATATCTTTTCACATTTATAGAGAGTAATTATCTTTTTATCTTCAGTGCATATTTATTTCTATTTTACTTTTGACAGATAGAGAGAGAGACAGAGACAGAGACAGCTAGAGAACCGAACTGTGGGAGCTCCCCAGTTCAGCACGTGGGTCCTGCCTGGGCCGGAGCCGGGATTCGATCCTCGGTCCTCATGGCCTCAAAGCGAGCGCTCAACCCGCTGAGCCGTCCCGGCTTTCCCCTGTGGAACTTTTATTGTATACAGATGCAATAAAAGTGTATGCAGTTTTACGACTATGTGTACTTATTCCTCTAAGTTTATCCTTTTGGCTATTTTTGACTTCCATATTCAAAATTAAATGTTACCCCGTGGAGGACTGTAACACGTCTATAACAACCGCTGTAGCCCAAAGTAGCACTTAGAAATACCCGTGCTCAGTACTCTGTTACGTTGATGCCATTTTCCGAGTTTAATTGTTTTTATTACCCAGCTATCTTTCAGAGGTCGGCGCACACGGATATTTCTAGTTAGCTGCTGTGTAGCTGGGATGACATTGTTTCACTATTTCTGCAGAGCTGAATAGCTCCACCATGCCGGGTGGTGTGCTACTGTGTGATCTTATAAATGCTCAAGGTACAGCTCCTAATGTTGAAAAATAGAAAACTAAATTGACCTTGATGAAGTGTGTCTTCTTTTGTCTGTTCCCAGGAAAGTTTATTTCAGGTATTCCTACTGCCGAAATGATTAGCGCTAACAGCTTTCCCCCTCCATTTTATTTTATAGGGTCTCTCCATCTTCCTGATGTATGGGGTGCACGCCACAGAGGTAAGTCGGCTTGGAGTATCTCAAGGCTGACAGAGTGAATGAGAAATGACAGGTTTCTTATCTTGATAACTGAGAACAAAGTTGGCTTTTCATACGAGTGTCCTACTGCCCTTCATGGTTGGCGCGGCTTATATGCATCCCGGCTTCCCATTAAACACTGACACCCTGAACGAAGGGACAGCCTCATCCCTCACAGGCGCTGGCGAATATTTTACGGCTGCCTTAAGTTTTTTGAATTTTCAGTCTTTTAACACTTAACTGTACTCGACAGTATGAACGTTTCAGTGTTAGAGGCAAGAATGCTTATATGTAGTTGCATGGAGTTAAAAAAAATACTATGTCTTATCTCAAAAAAATACTGCCTTTTAAGTTTCTGAGCATGCTCAGAAAGGCCCAGCAGGATTTGTTGATAATCTTTATGGTTTCAACGGTGAAAATGCCCAGAGGAGTCATTTATTATTGAATTATGAGACCTTCTTTAGCTAGAAAAGTTGTGAGAAGATGGACTTGTAATTTCATTACGAAAACATGCTATGGAAGTAAACGATTGCCGTAGTTCTACTTTCTTTTATGGAGACATTTCCGTGATTTATACTCTTTGTTAGGGAGGCCGCTCGGCGGCTTAGACTTCTGCATGCTTCGTAGGAATATGAGTGTGTGGCACGGACCAAATACCTGTTTGATTGCTGTTCATCCTAACTTAGATTTCCAGGCGTTCCTGGGTCATTTTCCCAACGGGGGGAGGGGCAGGGTGGGTCCCAGGGGGACCTGGGTGTCTAGTTTTCCACGACTCAGTCCAGGTGCCCGGCAGCAGTGGGGCCTGGAGCACACACGGCAGGTGTGGGTGTTTAAACAGCACCTGATGCTGAAGAGGGTGTGTGTGTGGGCGGGTTTTACAGGCCAGCCGCGCCAGGATCACACCCAGCTTCCTTTTCCAGTAGCCTTCAGGTAGGTTGGCAGCAGGACAACTTTTTTTTTTGTTGTTGTTCTTTTATTCTTGCAACGGTACTTCTTATTGCGGTTTCCAGGTAGGTTCCTCCTGTAGGTGCAAAGAATGCGCGCCCATTATTAAAGCGCCCCCAGTGTGCTCAGTGCGGGCTGAGCACCCGCAGCCCGGTGCTCCCAGTGCGGGCTGAGCGCCCGCAGCCCGGTGCGCCCAGTGCGGGCTGAGCGCCCGCAGCCCTGTGCGCCCAGTGCGGGCTGAGCGCCCGCAGCCCGGTGCTCCCAGTGCGGGCTGAGCATCCGCAGCCCTGTGCGCCCAGTGCGGGCTGAGCGCCCGCAGCCCTGTGCGCCCAGTGCGGGCTGAGCGCCCGCAGCCCTGTGTGCCCAGTGCGGGTCAAGCGCCCGCAGCCCTGTGCGCCCAGTGCGGGCTGAGCGTCTGCAGCCTTGTGCGCCCAGTGCGGGCTGAGTGCCCGCAGCCCGGTGCTCCCAGTGAAGGCTGAGCACCCGCAGCCCATGTGCTCAGTGCGCCCAGTGCAGGCTGAACATCTACAGGCTGAGCATCTGCAGGTTGAGCGCCCGCAGCCCGTGCACTCAGTGCGCCCAGTGCGGGCTGAGCGCCCGCAGCCCATGCGCTTAGAGCGGGCTGAGCATCCGCAGCCCGTGCACTCAGTGCGCCCAGCGCGGGCTGAGCATCCGCAGCCCGTGCACTCAGTGCGCCCAGCGCGGGCTGAGCATCCGCAGCCCGTGCACTCAGTGAGCCCAGCGCGGGCTGAGCATCCGCAGCCCGTGCACTCAGTGAGCCCAGCGCGGGCTGAGCATCCGCAGCCCATGCGCCCAGTGCGGGCTGAGCATCCGCAGCCCATGCGCCCAGTGCGGGCTGAGTGCCCGCAGCCCATGCGCTCAGTGCGCCCAGTGCGAGCTGAGCATCCGCAGCCCATGCGCCCAGTGCGGGCTGAGCATCTGCAGGCTGAGCGCCCGCAGCCCGTGCACTCAGTGCGCCCAGTGCGGGCTGAGCGTCCGCAGCCCATGCGCTCAGTGCGGGTCAAGCGCCCGCAGCCCTGTGCGCCCAGTGCGGGCTGAGCGTCTGCAGCCTTGTGCGCCCAGTGCGGGCTGAGTGCCCGCAGCCCATGTGCTCAGTGCGCCCAGTGCAGGCTGAACATCTACAGGCTGAGCATCTGCAGGCTGAGCGCCCGCAGCCCGTGCACTCAGTGCGCCCAGCGCGGGCTGAGCATCCGCAGCCCGTGCACTCAGTGCGCCTAGCGCGGGCTGAGCATCCGCAGCCCGTGCACTCAGTGCGCCCAGCGCGGGCTGAGCATCCGCAGCCCATGCGCCCAGTGCGGGCTGAGCATCTGCAGGCTGAGCGCCCGCAGCCCGTGCACTCAGTGCGCCCAGTGCGGGCTGAACGTCCGCAGCCCATGCGCTCAGTGCGGGTCAAGCGCCCGCAGCCCTGTGCGCCCAGTGCGGGCTGAGCGTCTGCAGCCTTGTGCGCCCAGTGCGGGCTGAGCGCCCGCAGCCCGTGCACTCAGTGCGCCCAGCGCGGGCTGAGCATCCGCAGCCCGTGCACTCAGTGCGCCCAGCGCGGGCTGAGCATCCGCAGCCCATGCGCCCAGTGCGGGCTGAGCATCTGCAGGCTGAGCGCCCGCAGCCCGTGCACTCAGTGCGCCCGGTGCCGGCCTCCGTTTCCCCAGCGCTGCCGCCCCCGGAGCGCCCTCCCCGCAGACGCCCTCGCGACGGGCAGCCCCTCGGCTGCGGCCCCCCCCCTGCCGCGCCTGCGCGGAGGGCGCCGCGGACGCCGGTTGACGCCCGGAGGGTCCCTAACGCCCCGCCCCTGCCGCCGCGGGGGCCGCCTCCGCGCCCAACCGCCTGGGTGATGGACAGGCGCGCCGGGCGGAAGCTCGCGGCGCCTGCGCGCTGGGCGCGCCGGGGAGCTCCCAGCAGGCCGCGCGGCGCGCCTGCGCAGAGCCGCGGAGGCTTTTAATTCCATTGTGGAGAGGACGGCGTTATTTTTATTCACCGGCGGCGGCGGCGGCGGCGGCGGCGGCGGCGGCGGCGGCGGCGGCGGGACCGTAAGTGCTGCCGGGGCGCGGGGCGCGGCGGGCTCCGCGGGGCGGGCTCCGCGGGGCGGGCTCCGCGGGGCGGGCGTCCGGGCGGGCCGGGCGGGCCGGGCGGGCGGCGCGGGGTCCCGCGGGCCCGGTCCCACCGCCTCTCCCCGCCCTTCCCCCTCCGCAGCCGGGCCTCCTCCGGGGCATGAAAGTCGGCGGCGGGTTCCTGAGCGGCGGCCCCGGCCGGCCCGACATGGAGCCCACGTTCCCCCCGGGCCTGGTCATGTTCAACCACCGGCTGCCGCCGGTCGCCAGCTTCACGCGGCCGGCCGCCCCTCCCCCGCCGTGCGCGGCCCCGGCCGCCGAGCCGCCCGCGCCGGCCCCGGACGTGACTTTCAAGAAGGAGCCGGCGGCGGGCGCGGCGGGCGCGGCCTTCCCGGCGCCGCGGGCCGCCTGGGGCTTCCTGCCGTCGCTGGTCAGCATCAAGCAGGAGAAGCCGGCCGACCCCGACGAGCCGCCGCCGCCGCCGCCCCCGCACCCCTACGCGGGGCTGTTCGCCGGCGCCCCGCACGCGGGCGGCCTGCAGGACCTGAGCGCGCCCGGCCCCGACGCGCCCCGCGGGCCCGGCCCCGACGCCCCCCGGCCGGACGCCAAGAAGGCCAAGAGGCCGAAGCCAGAGTCTCAGGGAACCCGAGCCAAGCGCAAGCCGCCCGCGCCCGCCCGGCCGCCCGAGGCGGGCCCGAAGCCGCACGTGTGCGACCACTGCAGCGCCGCCTTCCGCAGCTCCTACCACCTGCGGCGGCACCTGCTCATCCACACGGGCGAGCGCCCCTTCCAGTGCGGCCAGTGCAGCATGGGCTTCATCCAGAAGTACCTGCTGCAGCGCCACGAGAAGATCCACAGCCGCGAGAAGCCCTTCGGCTGCGACCAGTGCAGCATGAAGTTCATCCAGAAGTACCACATGGAGCGGCACAAGAGGACCCACAGCGGGGAGAAGCCATACCGGTGCGACACGTGCCAACAGTACTTCTCCAGGACGGACAGGCTGCTGAAGCACCGGCGCACCTGCGGGGAAGCCATAGCCAAGGCGGCCGCGGGCACCGAGCCCGGCCCCGCCGCCCACAGCGCCATGGGCGGCCTGGCCGTGCTGTCTCAGGGAAGCGCCAGCTCCTCCAGGAGGAAGGCCAAGGCCAAGGCGGCGGACGGCAAGGAGAAGGCCGGCAAGGCGGCCGAGGCGCCGTCCAGCACCCTGAGCGTGCCCACCTACTCGGTGGAGATGCCGGCGCTGGCGTCCGCCGGCGGGCTGATGGGCGCCGGCGTGGACGAGCTGCAGAAGAGGGTGCCGAAGCTGATCTTTAAGAAAGGAAGCAGGAAGAGCACGGACAAGAGCTACCTGAACTTCGTGTCCCCGCTGTCAGAGCTCGTGGGACAGAAGCCCCTGTCCGGGAAGCCAGGCGGCTCCCTGGGCGTAGCCTCCAACCCCGGCGTGGAGCCCGTCAGCCTTCTGCAGGGTGCAGGTGGCAAACAAGGCCAGATGAGCAGCAACTACGACGACGCCATGCAGTTCTCCAAGAAACGGAGATACTTGCCGACCGCCAGCAGCAACAGTGCCTTCTCCATAAACGTGGGACACATGGCCTCCCAGCCGTCCGTCATTCAGTCTGCAGGGGTCAGCGTTCTGGACAACGAGGCCCCGTTGTCCCTCATTGACGCCTCGGCTCTGAATACCGACATTAAGTCTTGCCACGACAAGTCTGGAATTCCTGACGAGGTCTTGCAGAGCATTCTGGATCAGTACTCCACCAAGTCAGAGAGCCAGAAGGAGGATCCTTTCAACCTAACAGAACCACGAGTGGACTTGCACGCCTCAGGAGAACACTCGGAGTTGGTTCAGGAAGAGAATCTGAGCCCAGGCGCCCAAACCCCGTCAAGCGAGAAGGCGAGCATGCTGCAGGAGTACTCCAAGTACCTCCAGCAGGCGTTCGAGAAGTCCACGAACGCAGGGTTTGCGCTGGGACACGGTTTCCAGTTTGTCAGCCTGTCTTCACCTCTCCACAACCACACTTTATTCCCAGAAAAACAAATATACACTACGTCTCCTCTGGAGTGTGGTTTCGGCCAATCTGTTACCTCAGTGTTGCCATCTTCATTGCCAAAGCCTCCTTTTGGGATGTTGTTTGGATCTCAGCCAGGTCTTTATCTGTCTGCGTTGGATGCCACCCATCAGCAGTTGACACCTTCCCAGGAGCTGGATGATCTGATAGACTCCCAGAAGAATCTTGAGACTTCGTCGGCCTTTCAGGCCTCATCTCAGAAACTGACGAGCCAGAAGGAACAACAGAAAAACCTAGAGTCCTCAACAAGCTTTCCAATTCCGTCTCAGGAGTTAGCCAGCCAGATAGAGCCTCAGAAAGACATGGAGCCTAGAACGACGTACCAGATTGAGAACTTTGCACAAGCGTTTGGTTCTCAGTTTAAGTCGGGCAGCAGGGTGCCAATGACCTTTATCAGTAACTCTAATGGAGAAGTGGACCATAGAGTAAGGACTTCCGTGTCAGATTTCTCAGGGTATTCAAATATGATGTCTGATGTCAGTGCGCCGTGTAGTAGTACGAGAGTCAAGACTCCCACCAGCCAGAGCTACAGGTAAGGTCCCCGACGTGACCGGGCTGGAGGTCTTCTCATCTAACTTTGTTTCATTTTGAGAACACTGCCATTGGAATGTTTCTACACGATCCTATTAAGAATAATGTAATGCCCTTTCAATGCAACTTTTCATATTTAGTTTGTTTTGTTAGTGTGATTTTTGCTCTGTTTGTATTATGATTTTTAATCAAAATTAATAGATTAAAAATAGTTTGCCATTCAAAGTGACAATATTTAGCAATCAAATTTACATGTATAGTTTGTCAGGGAATAGCTCAAAAGTTTTAAATGCAAAAAAAAAACCAAACAAAAAACAAAAAAAAAAAACCCACACAAAAAAAAACTCCCTACAAAAAAACCCACAAAAAACCCCACAAAAAAACTTTGTTGTAGGATTGAGGTTATTCTAATTGCTTCACTCTCAGGAAAGTGTAATAACGCATGGGAATTCTGTACGTTATCACTGTAATGGAATATCCAATTTACAGATAGTATGATAGACATTTATTTCATCATTTAAGTAAGGGATCGAGAACATTTCAGATTGCTGTCTCCATCTGGGCTGATCCAAAATTCTGAGATGTTGGCTACCTTATATTTTGTTGCAGCTTTTAAACGTACTCCTGAACTTCCAAACCGCATTCATTCCAGCCTGGTAGAACAAATTTTCTTGGATCTTTGATCAGAGCCTGGAATGATAGCTTTAATAAAAGAAGAAAAAAAAAAGAAAAGCACCCTCTCTTTATCGCAACTGTAAGAAGGCTGTGGTTCCATCGGGTCTGCTGACATCCTAGCACAGTGTTAAAGCCCAAATGGTTGGTTCCAGTATTAGAGCCCACGTTGGAATTACATAGCTCCTTGAAATTTGGGGTGTGTGTGGTTATTATACATGGCCTGAAGACACCGTCCTTTTGTCTGTGTTATTACGTGTCACCCACACTTCTGGTTTTTTTCTGTTGCTGTTCTTCACCTATCCTCTTTCTAAGAGTTCTGGGCCTGCCTTGTTTCTGCTTGCCTGTCTTGACAATTTCAACTTTAGAATGACTTACATTCCATAGATAATTCATTATGCATTTTATATGCCTATGGCATCCAAATGCTAAACCATGAAGTAAACATCCCCTCAGAATGTCATGTATATAACAAAGGCCCACATACTCAGAGCTGTAGATACTAGTAAGGTTGTAATTCCAACTGATGACATCTCTGAAGTGAGGGATGCGAGCGAGTCTGCGTGGAGGCGTGACGTCAGACCTCCTGCTGAGCGCAGCCTCTGATGTGCATCGATGGGGTGCCCGAGTCAGTATTGTGCAGGGGCCTGTGGAGCCATCAGAACCTGCTCTCGACGCTAATTGCCATTTGCAGCTACTGACCGACAGTGGCTCTGCTCTAAACCACGTTTTAGCAGTTGTATTTTTTTCCTGATTATATATTTTAATGTACTTTGGTGTTTATGCTGATGAGTTTTTTATGTACTTTTGGTGATGTTTCAGTCTTATGTACTCTTCTGACGTCAGAAAAGTACCACTGGTTGTTTGCATTCTTATTGTGTAATCGGCCTACCGCAGGCTTCCATGTATAATAAAGTAATTAATATTGTGCAAGTGTAAAACACTTCTGTTATGAAAGCAGTGTTTGGAAAATAAGAAATTATTAAAAATGGTTACAGAATACTAGTTAATTTTCTTTCCCCACCTCTCCCTTAAGTGCTTATCAGCTGAAGGGCCACCTACTTGTTACTGCAAGATTCTTAAAAAAAAAAAAAAAAAATGTGTTTAATCTTCTTAAATATTCTCAGTTCTAAAAAAAAAAACTGTATTTTTTATTCTGGTAAATGCAGTTGAGTTCTGTTAGGTACAGAGTACAAGCTGTAATCAGGACGGAGAGGACCTTTACCACTGTATCCCTTAAACTGTATTTTTCTCCAGTGTTTTGTTTTATACAGGTTTTGAATTTCTTTAACTTTTATTGTGTGTACTGAATACTGCATATGTATTATTCTGATTGTTGCTCTAGTTTACTACCAATAAAAGATCTGTTACTCACAAAATTGCAGAAAGGAGCTATCTCTTTCTATCCTGTCACAGTGTTCAGATTTTTCTGTTAACTACATTTCATGACCTATTCATGGTATTTTTATTGTGTGTATGTTTTTTAACTTTTTCATTTATACTTCATGTTTCTAGGTTTATTTGAAAATTGGTTACGTATTTCCTGTGTGTTTGAGGCACACTGTATGGAAGGGTAAAAATTTAGTATGTGAATAAGAACATGTTTTACTAGAGTTGGGTTAGCCATCCTAAATATGATTCCAGAGGGATTATTTATTGAGGCTATTTTCAATCAGATTCCAATATCTTTTGGGTCTAGGTATATCCTTTTTACCTCAAAAAGGTTGTAATAAAATAAGAGTGTAATACAAATAAAAGTGGTCTTGAGCATCTTTAGTAGGAAAAAATGTATTGTTAAATCATAGTTTAACAATGCTTGAAAAGGTTGAAAAAGCAATGGGAAGGAAAGAGTAAAACACGTAAATGTTGAAGATGCAGAATAGGTATTTGTATGTTAGTAAATATGTCACTTAAAACTAGATGGCTGTGTAAAATGAGAAAGTTGTGCTTGGAAATGGAGCGCTGCAGTTGCTGAATG